>FXXK01001527.1:22447-40506 GCA_900184695.1 Betula pendula | reverse complement strand
AATGAGAAGAGTAAAGATTATCAAATATCATTGATTCACAGATAAACATAATCTCATCCAAAAATCAAAAAAAAGTAACAAAAACATAACATTCTTTCAACGAAATCGGATCAAACAATTATAAATTCATACCAAATCACAACATAGTTCTCCAAATAATGATAAGTCAATAAAATTAAGTGTAAGAAAAGTAACATACCGGTACGAAATAGCTTACTAGCATCCAGATTAGATGAAAAAATTGCGCGACTGCCCATAGCGATTAATACAATACGTTAATAAGCATGAATAACTAGGATTTCTGTGATGCAACTTTGAGTACGAGGAACTACGAATTGGAAAAACAAAAGAATGTGCATTCAATAAAATTCTCTTGAGAAACAAAAACTATCAGTGGACAAACGAAGGCAAGAGGAAAAAGAACTTCACTCACTTGTCGCAACAATCCATTGAGGGACCATGAAACAAGGACGCGGCAAGCTTGCTACACCGCGAATAATTGCGACTACGATCCATGAATTAACTCATCTTAAGCAATTACTTAGTTGTCTGCGCATCCAGCTTGTAGCCAACTGATCCAATGAACGTGAGGAACATGACGATTGGAAATCACAGAGCACTCTCAAAAGTGTATCTTCGAATTGCTGCATCCGACAAAAGACGAACCTAACAACTAATACTGCGAGTAGGGGTCATAATTAACCATATGTCTGACATTGGACATAGGATCACCCATCTCTAACTGTATCCCAAAACTTATGCAAGAAGAGGTTATCGAGGAGCCTGCACATAAAAGCAACGCAGAAAAGATTGGTCAATGAACACACTACAAAAGGACACCCATTTATTCTTCTCTTCTAAGATGTGTAATTTTAGCTAGCATTAATTAATACTAAAATATGAGAATATTTTTACAAATATCTACAGAGGAATAAGCATTGTTTTAAGAGGCAAATTGTCTATCAGATCAAAGCAAAATTATCCCCAAAAAATATAGAGATTTACCACAGAAAACAAGGACTACAAAGTTCAGGCCCCAATAAAATTAAATACCACTTATTGCCCCAGTGGCGGAACATTTAAACATATGTGATGTTTAAGACATTGGTAAGACCCCCAAGAGGATAGATATGCCTAAAGCGATTACCCCTCTGTCCGTCATCTCTCATCAAAATAAGAATTAATTACCAATATCAACATTAATCAGAGAATACCTGTAGGCGATCGTATGTGAGCGAGTATCCTAGAGCGATCTCGATGCGCCATCACACGTGAGAGAATTTACTTTAGAAAAGTGGAACGAAATTAGTTATCCGTGTAAAGGAAAAAAAAAAATCGGTTAAAAAGCAAAGAAATAAAATTAATGAGTTTCGCCCATTGATGATGTAAGATCATAAAATGTTAATCGTTTGACAATTAATATTTGACTAAATGACGAAATACCCATCTTTTTAGACCATTTGTGAAAGTCCAATTTAATTGATAAAAAAGAAACTAACCAACTAATTTGAGGACCCATTATGAATTCAAGGACACTCCAATCTATCACGATTTACTCTACTCCGACTATACATAATCTGGCAACAATCAAGTCCCTTATTGTAGCCCCTTTTACTCCGATATTGTTATTGGTTGTACTTATTAGTTAAATAAAGCGTCTCATCTGTCAAACTACTCACCAGGTCATCGCTACGTACCTAACTTTCCCACTCAAAGTGAATCACTAGATGCCTACATAATCTCTACGCATCCATCCAAGCTGGCCTAACGCCCGAAACTTCTAGGGAAACAAAGATATAAACCTCTAAATTCGAACCTTCAATCTAAAAATCAACTTTATCTCACTTATAAACTTTAACGCGAGAGGAAACATATCATAGAATAAATAACCTATAACGTAAGTCATATACAAACGCAACCAAATATATTCAGTAAACCATATTTTCATAATGTTGAAAATAAAATAATCTCAAATAACTAGTCACATTCAGCAATCACAATGAACTATTCCAATTGGTACATTACACAAATCCCATCAATAACAGACACAAGTTCCTTGATGTATCCTATAAAAAAACTCAATCCAAAAGAGTGCACTAAATTAAAATGAGCATCGAAGACAATAAAAGGTATCCCAGTTCCATTTGAACATGCAAGGATCCAATGAGGCACGAACTAAGTCATCATCCAGGAGACATAAGGAACTTCACACGTATAATAATCATGAAGTGTACATCTAAAAATCCTACTATCCCTAACCCTAATCAACCATCCGTAATTATCCATAAGTGAATCCAAACCGTACCAGAATTTATTAGGATCATTATATCCATTCTAGAAATCTGAGAGAAACAATCTCAACTGCTAACAGGACAAAACGTGCAAATAGCCCTCAAGGCATTCGCATCTAAAAAATAGCTTCATTAGACATAACGATTTGAAAATCAGCCACCAATCAACTATATAATCAAGCGGAGCCTTGTTCCACAAACATACACTCGAGATTTAAAAAGAGACATTAAGCGATTAGCCTAGAGCCAGACATTAAAAATCATTAATTATTCTACTTACAACCAACTAGCTCTAGAACCATGGGGCTAAACATCCACGTTATTCAATCATAAAGAAAATAGGAGATCTACAACATGGCACTGCTTCCCAATACAGACAAAACACCTCGAGAACTGATTGCTCCAAGATACTATAACCCAAGCCACCAAATGACACCAGCTTCAAGCAGCGCACAAAGAACAAACAGAAAACCAGAATTATGATACATCTTCCAACTGCAAAATAGCATCATCACAAGAGAATGCTATCAATAATGAAGGGCCAAGCAAAAAAAGAACGCCATGGAGAAGAACATTCAGTAGACACAATACAGCAACACACCGGTGGGAGAGCACAAAAAAAACCGACAATCTAGATGCAAAACTACCTGAATGTGAAGGATCGCGCTTATAACAAGTGACCAAGAATTGGGCAAGAAAATCGTGGAGGTCTATTCCCAGAAGGGATTGGAATTGCAGGTAGCCTGATATACAAAGACAGCACAAAAATATAATCATCTCCATTTCCTTTTCCGACCATTTTCAATGAATCTGAATGAGTCATTTATTCCACCTTCTACCAAACACCATATGACTCTAGGCCCGACACTCAATCACACAGCTCAATACCCAGTAAAACACCACACCTATATCAAAAATTCAAAATCATGTAGTAGGATACTCAAGCAAGGTAAGGATTTCTCCTTATGTCCCCATCGGCATTGGCAATAAAAAGTAAGCAAGAAAAAGCAAACATACAAAGGTCAAAATAATTAAGCATCCATACCTAACATACATATTCGGCCACTACAATACTCAAATTTCTTCAATCAGAGCGAAGGTATACCTGATATCCCATTGCAAACTCCAGAACAATCAAAGCCAAATACCCATAATAACCACATAGTACACCTAATTATAGCAAGGACTAAAAAGCGCGGACAATTTAAGCAATTACATGTTTCTAATCAAAAAATCATGAGTGAGGTTTATTCTCTTTGGGATCTGTGAAGAACTAATCGACCGAATAATAATCGAGAAGCAGGATTATACCACCCGTGTGCTACTAAAGCAATCAAGCCCTATATCAACCAGGGAACCTCTATCGTATCCGGACCGCAACATTCATCTCGGCGGCACCGTCGAGTACAGACCCACTCCACGGGCACCTTTCAATTGACAGTACTTCCGACTTATCATCAGACACAACAGGGTCGAAAAGTCTCTTCCAACTGTGCGAATCGCATCCATCAAGCAACGCTCCTCGGACGGGACGTCCTCTTCTCGCACGAGCTGGTCGCCTTGTAAGTACCACAGCCGTCACATCGACGGGGCGTTAAAAGAAGCACAATCAGAAAGAGTAGGCAATAGAACAAAAGCGCAAATAGAAAAAAGTAAGTAGAGAGAGGGCATAAACATGCTCTGCGCGAGACACAGAGTACAGCCCACAGGGAGAAGTAAAGGTAGAGAAATACAAAAAGGAAGAGGAGAAGCGGAACAAGATGTGCGAAGAGGCCCAGGATAAGACGGAAACTCACAAACGACAAAAGAAAAGACGACCGGGTAATTAACGGACTGAAATACATAAGTGAGTATTGTCATCCGGAGAGAGAACCACGGTGACGGTAGGCACCTCAAGATCTCAGCCCCATTCTCCTTACCCGATTGGCCTGTTTCTCTCCCAACACTCTGACAGCACAAGCGCGACCTTCCTTTTGTAACAAATAGATCGAGTCATATTCTTCTAACTCTAAATATTGGATGAATGTAAGTTACCCACCAGCATGATTTTAATTGAAGATTGTAAAATGCATAAATTGACTACTTAAACTGACTCAGATATTAAATAGACATACTGATTAGGCAAAGACACACTAATACCATAAGAGATCAGATGGCACAGAGCTCATAAATACAAATTTCAAGACAAAATCTATTCATTTATTGAAATACATAAGAGCATGAAGCCTCCAGAGATCCCCATAATATTACAGACGCAAATTTATATATTCCAAATGTCCTATAATTACAATAATTGGCTCATAGATTATATAAACATCCGAGACCATAACAATAACAAGATCGATGGCCGCAGCCTTATAAACTGAATTTGTAGAAGGCGCTCCGAAACTAGTACATTAAATAAATTCTATTTCATAATTAACAATTTGCGTGATGACAGAGTAAAAAGTCTTCCAAAAGTCCTGAGTTCTTTGAGCATTTGCGAACAGAGCATCGTCATATAGTGAGAGACGACAAACTCGACAAGGAATACACGCAAAAATAAATAAGAAATTCCATACGTGCAGACAGAATAAAGGAACTATAGTCCAGTGAGATCTCTGATAAAAGAATTTAACAGAAAAGTAGAAGAAAATCGATATAAGGTAATAGAGAAATAAAGACCAGTAACTAATCATCAACATGAAGAAGTAGGGAGACATACACTCGAATAAGGAGTGGAGAGTAACTGTTTATGAAAAATGTGATGCAAATACAGACATCAGTTCGTCCACATAACCACCATTTAATGTAACAGAGAAGAGCCAATACATGACAACTGAGTAACACTAGAAGAGTTACTCTATTAACACTCAGTAATGGTAAAATGAAGAAAAGAGAAAGCATTTCAAAAGAATAATTAACATATTAGCGTGACTACAATCCCGTGGAAAATCCCCAGATACACATACACTTAATACCCTCATTCTAAATAGTAGTTATAAGAGTCTTACACGGATTATCTAACGGACAGTCAACAACTCATATTTTTCAAATATCCATTCAACTACAAAATAAATTGATTGTCATATACGAAACTAACACCCATTAAGCAATAAAAGCCCATTTACATCAAGATCAACCAGATGAAACTAAAATGAAGCAATACGAAAGAAGTTTAACTCGTCAGAACTTATATGGAACTAATAAACCTAAGACATATCGTAAGGTGGTGAAAATCAAGACGAGCCTACCTTCGCAAGCCCTCATCACATCCATATTGATAGCAATAATACATGTCATGGCAACATAATAAACTACATAATAAGAAAGTATCAACAAAAGCACAACGCACGACCTCGGAAACAAGACTAGATAACAATATATGAAAGCGATAAAGATAGACAGAATGAAAACTAGCGCATTCCAAGACTATATAAACTAATTAGTATAGGTTGTTACTTTAGGAATACTATAAAACAACACACACATGACAGAGAAACTAATATTATGAATTATAAAAATGATATCCCTACAATTCTGAATACGAAGTTATAGAGCATGACCTTTATAATCCCATACAGTTCCACAACAAATAAGTAGAGCTTATCAAAATAATACATAATCTTCAGAATAAAATTTGGAGGCACTAACAAATACACGAAATATTAATGGATACAATATACGTACCATAAAGTAATATTAAGTATTTGAAGCTAGACGAAACCGTAATATATTAACTAATAATAACTTCAGAGAAGAAATTAAGGAAAGAGAAAGCCCATGTTAAAGCGAATCAGTTGCGGTAGACTGCAACCAGTTTCAAAGACCTGCGAATCTGCCTTCAAAACTAGGGAAAGCATCGCGTTTTTACTCTTGGACCTCCGAGCCGCCTGATTACGCATGATTTGGTATGTCATGGAACCGACAGTCCGGAATGGCAATGTATTTTACCAATATATTTAAAACTATAAATCAAGAGTAGATTTTTCCAAATACGTACCCGAATCGAGCTCGAGCTCGAGTCGGTTTGACCGAGCAAGAGTATCCGAGGGGGACTATCGGAAGGACTGGTTTATCACAGCCCCATAGACAGGTGATTAATGGTTTTGTTTTGCCAGATTTTATGCAGTTTCAGAACTGGTTAATGATCTATGGTGGTTGTGTTAAGGTATTAATACTTGTATAATGTAATGATGATTGTTTTTCTATCAGATGAACACCATTGTATGTAGGGGTTGGCCGATGGCCCTAAGGTGAAGAAGATATGGTCGGGTCTTCTCGATACGACAGGGTTAATTATGATTAATTTAAAATGGATGCCAACGAGACCGAATTAAATGAAGTCCAATCCAAGGAGACAGGGCAAGAAGTAAGAGTCACGACAAGAGACATCCAAGAGGAAAGATCGCTGATTGATTTATGAGATTCTAACATGAACTTTCAAATAATTCCTCTAATTTTTTTGAATATTTAATAAATTAGGTTACGTAGCCACCAATATTTCCTATAATTTTTTTTCATAATAAATTAGGTTTTACGTAGCTTCCAAATATTCCATTCTAGAAGTTTAATCCTTTTTAGAAAGTGTAGTGGAACTGTAAGGGAATAATTGTACTATAAATTCAGACAATTGTAAGGGAATAATCAATTTTTATCATCAATAAGAAGTAGTATGTTTTCTGTCAATTGTTGTGATTTTGTGTATTGAGAACACGAGCCTCTCCGTTAACGTTTTTCGCTTCCGCTACATCACATGTTATACGCAGTTCCGGGTACGGTTGAGTGTGCTGTGTGATACTTCTGATAGTTAAACAAAACAGACAGAGGGGCTTGCCCAGGGCGTGCCAGCTAGGATCCCACTCCGATGGTTTTTTTTTATAGTAGTATCTGAGAGATTAATTCTTCTGAAAAAAGAGCAAGAGATTTCATCGTTGGACACTAAGTATGGGCATATATTATACGCTAGGAGTTGTTCAGCGTTAGACCACTTCTTATCTGATACGAAATAGAATCTTTATATGAACTGAATAGAACTGTAGGTAAGAACCGAGAATGACTACCCTTATCACCAATAGATGGGATAAGAGTTTACAGGATTTCCAGGATAAAGCAATCGCATTATTCCTTTCCTGGAAAATGACTCTCCGTCCTCTTATCCTTCTTATCAAACTGAGATAAAAACGTACTTCATGGACTCGTGCCATGAGCTCCCTGTTTAACGTAATGGGAAATGGCCGACGAAGTTGAATATTTTCAACCAGTTACCCCCAAAGTTCCTTTGATCCGAGATGTACTTCGGTGTAGAAATTAAATCACCGCCTTTCCTTCTGCCATGATGACTTTTATCCTATAAATCATCCAGGATCCATCTAGGTCATGGCCAACGATCGGATTCTCGTGGCTTCCTTGTCGAGTCCTGCCAATGCCAATGACATTGCTCTGGTGACTCAAGAAAAATAATTAAAGAATTATTACTAAGAAATGAATTAATAAATAAGGATAATTAATAAGTAATAGGGGAAATAAATATAGTAAATATTATTATAAATATATAATTGAGAAGTTGGAATAAAACACATTAACTAATATAATGGATAAGAATAATAAAAATAAATGAATTTGAGTGTGTCATTATAATTGAATGTAAAGATAGTGTAATTAATATGGGTCAATATTAAAAAAATGATATAATTAAACTAGGGGTCATACAACAATTAGAAAAGATAAAGGCTTTGTATAAGAAGGAGTGACCCATGTGCCGCCACGTGTTTGGGGGCCAGCCAAGGGCATCCAGGAAAAATAGAAAGAAGGCGAGCATAAACCTCCACTCACCCACGTGTCCCTCTCTCCCCTTATCCCTTTCTTCCTTTCTTTTTCTTTTTTTCTCTTCCTCCCTTGCCCCCTGGTCGCACGCCTGCCACCACGCTTCTTCTTTCCTCTGTTGCTCTCTTTCTCCCCTCTCCCCCTCTGTCGCGCAGCAGCCCCTCTCCATTTCTCTCTTCCTTCTTTCCTTCCCCTGTTCGCTCTCCTTTGTCCCCTTTCACGCCAACAGCAAGCGCTGGCTGTGGTCCTTCACAGACCCAGATCGGAGAGAGACCAGTCCGGGAGAGAGATGATGCCCCGAAGAGATATGCCTGAGAGAGAGAAGAAAGAGGAGTGCAGGAATGGATGGAAAGCCAACATAAAGGTTCCCGGCCAAATGGGTTTACATTTGTGAGTCATGCACACAATTCCTACAATTCATACCCAATGATTTTAGACTAAAAGCCATGAAATGCATGGACATCTAAGCCCAAAAAAAGAATTAAGTGGAATATTGGGCTTTTGGCTTGTTAGGTTGATGGGTCGGCAATGAAAAAAGTATTGGAAAATGGTGGTTTAGATTAACATTGATGAAAGATTTGTATGAATTTTAGCATGGCCAGAATGGGTTTTATTCTTTTTGATTAATTGTTGGATAAAGGCCCATGGTCCGTAAACATGTTGTTGATAAATGGGTGGTTGTTGTGGTATGTCGGTGAAAATGGCTCGATGGGCCCATGAGTCTCTACTTCCTTTTGTTTTTTTCACCCACTGATT
Source organism: Betula pendula (assembly GCA_900184695.1). Taxonomy (NCBI): domain Eukaryota; kingdom Viridiplantae; phylum Streptophyta; class Magnoliopsida; order Fagales; family Betulaceae; genus Betula; species Betula pendula. The sequence goes on along the minus strand of FXXK01001527.1, from coordinate 31,654 downwards.
TATAATAGCGCAAGCAAAAATCATGTTTATTGTTGTGATTTTAAGTTGGTTTGGGTGCTGTAAATTGAATGAGTTTTGGAGTATCTTTGATTGAGTATTTTGGATATGACCTTGTTGGGAGTTGCTGATTTTGGAAGTGAAATGTTTAATTCTTTTGTGGTTTTGATAGCAAAAGTTGAGGGCTACCTTGATGGCAAAATAAGGATATGTTTTGGCAAGATGAGTAGCTGATTTTGGGCTGATTTGATGGCTGAAATTCTTAGTTAATTTGATGGTGTTTAGCCATGAGTTTGAGCTTGTGTTTTAGATGTATTATGTTATATTTTTATGGGATGTTAATTGTTAATAAAATTGAAGAGTTGAAGAAGGCTCTTGATTATAGCTTGAGGATTTATTTACTAATGTCTATGAGCTTTGTTTTGATGCAGATGGGCTTGAGGTTTTGATGTTTAAAGTTAATTTAATTAGACTTTTATTATATGATCAAAGAATGGAAGGTTTGAGATTCTTGGTAATTGGATGGTGCAGGGTTAGCTATGGTGATTTTATGATAGTAAGATTTATTATGTGATTCCATTGTTGGATGAAATTTGGGCATCTTGTACTTACTAGTAATGGACTGGAATTTAATTGCTTGGTGCATTGCTAAATAGGATTTGGATGAGTTATGGTGTGACGTTTGAGTAGTTAAGCCGGATGTGTATGTGTTTATGGGAAGTAGGAATTTTAGTAATGGAATCTTGATTGAGTTTGTTGGAATAAGTTAATAGGTAATTCAATTGATATGTTTTGGGAGTATAAAGATAAAGTGTGTGTTGAGTGAAGGGTGATTAAAGTTAATATGGTGATATAAGACCTAGAACGTAAGTTTTAAGTGAGTTATTAAGCACTGGATGTTGAATATAGATTGGGCAATATGATCCTGATGTGATGTGAAACCCATTTGAAGTGTGGATTATAGTGTATCTCGTTATAATAAAAATTGAATAGAAAAATGACACAATTATTTAGACGGAGTTATAACCATTAACAAATGAAGGAAGATTGAATAAAATCAAGAGTATGTTAGCTGTATAGTGCGTTTACTAACCTAGAGAATAGTGCTGTTAAGAGATGAATACCTCAACCAGATATTACAATCTTTTCTAATATGAGATTATAGTTAAATCTAAACTGGAGTTTGATAAAACTCTACTAATGTCCATATATACATATGCGTCAAAGTTACTTTTGTTTAACTAATAATACTGATACACATTAGAGATATGGAAATTAAATATAACAGTGAGAAGATTGTCAATACCCGGAAGCACTGAAATATGTTATAGGATTAGTCAAATGCATATAAGTAAACTCCAAGAGATATAAGCTTAAGCCTCGGTTGGTATAATAATTAAAATGTTATAACACTCAAGAAAGCACAGAAGGTCAAGCTTTAAGATCCTCTTTGGGAGTAATTACGAAGAGCACTGTATGTAAATATCGTTAATTGATTTCATAGGTGACACACATACAGCACAAGTGGACATTTATTACGTAATGTGATACGCTAAGAGTTAGGACTGGGTTAATTTTGGACAAGTATAGCGTAATCCTAAATTTAATACCAAGCCTTATATGACCGCAAATCATCATATTATATAGGTTCAATCTGTAAATAAGCCGACACACTGGCAAAATAGATAATGTAGATGAAATACATCGCGGCGAATCTTTGTGAGTTGTATGAATTAATTAGAACAACCCTCTTTTCGTGGCGTTAGCTTTTCTAGAGGATACAGAAGGTATTTAACTTAGTTTATGGGATAGGAACAAATAGGTCCTCGCTGTCCTCTTCTGCCCGGTACAATCTGTTGGCGCCGCGATGAATGTAGCATATTTAGAGAATCGGTCACCACTACTATGGATGGAACCCACTCCTCCCCACCTTAGGCATAATGCGAGATGAAGTCCATTGAAGATGCTTGCCCAAGGCTCTCCGGGACCTGGTAAGGGTTCTATGCAAACCCCCCTTTGCTCTTCCGCTCCACCTTGTCTTGTTGACACACAAGACAAGTCCTTACATACTCATCCAAACGGTCAATCAGCGATGTGCGGCCAGTATAAATGCTGCCTCGAGGGAGCCAACCGTCCGATTGTTGGCTGGGTGACCAGCCCATCGAGTAATCATGGCACTCCTTCATAAGCTCCTTTCTAAAATGTTGTTACACTTGGCACTATAGAGCCTTTTCCTCCTTAGCCATTAGAAGACCCATCTTTACCAACAAGCCAACGGATTGAGCTTCTAGCGAGGAAGGAGCCTTGTCCGAAGCGGCTCGATTAACGTATCTTTCCCAGCGGTTAGCGAAGTAGAAAGCGCGAATACCTCTTTTCTAGCTATAGCTGACTTTCCCGGCAAGCAAAGGAGGAAAGAGTGAATGATTATTTTACGTTTGCAAGCAGGGTTAGGGAGCCTACTTTATTTATCAAGTCCACAAAGGCCGCTCGGGCAAAACACCGGAATTCCGGAACTTGAGCTACCCCTGCTGCCGTCGAAGGAGAAGAAAAGAAAGCACTATTCATCAGTAACACAATGCCTTTCATAGGTCTATCTATAAAGAATCAGAGTTGGTTCTGGCTGAGGGGGATATACAAGGAGTGAATCCTAGAAGAAAAACTTCCAATTAGTTCTAGTTTGTTGGTAGGGAAAGCTCTCTCATTGGTTACCTGAGATGTGATCCAAAGGAAAAAATGTATACGTGCCATCCCCATGATATCCACCAGAGGACAAGCCGTGCCCAGATACTATGAGCTGGAAAGGGTCAAAATATCGCAAATTCCCATTCAAAAGCTGCATATGATCTTTGGAGGAAGAAGCCAGTTGTGATGAAGAGGCAGTGGAGAGTCTCTGGAAGGGAAGAGTCCCGCCTCAAACTAAGCACTTCTTTTGGCTAGCCAGACAAGACAGATTGTTAACAATAAAGTGCGTCTCACCAGGCCTTAAGCCACTGATTGCTCGTGCAAAAGCTGTGGATTCCCAGTGGAAAACTCTACCACATTCTAGAGGACTGCCCTATGGGCAAAGGCCGTGTGGAGCCAACTCATCCCTCACAACCTTCACCAGCATTTCTTTGGCCTAACTCAAGGATTAGGATTGATGCAAATCTGGGAGGAGGGTAAACCCCCAAAAGAGGCTATTACCTGGTTATCAATATTTGCCAAGCGGCCTGGGCCTTTGGTGGTCGTGGAGAAACAATACCTCTTTTTGAACCAGTTTCTCTCGCCCCCTAATCCGGTGCAATATATCATGCTGAAAGCCAGGAATGTGAGGAATGTCTCCAAAGTTGAGAGTCTCAAACCACAACAACAGGCAATGCTTCATAGCTTGGCCTTCCCCCCCTCTGGGTGGTCAAGCCTTAACACTGATGGCAGCTCGCGAGGAACCAGGTGAAGCAACAGGCTGGGGGATCAGTTTCGAGATGAAACAGGCAAATGGCTAGTGGCTTTTGGCCTAAACATCGATATGCTCCAGTTACAGCTGCTGAATTATGGGGCCCTGTATCCCCGATGGCTTGATGATAGCATGGATGGAGGGCATAGGAAAGGTGCTGGTCACAGTGGACTCCCTCTGCGGTGTGTTACCCTAGTTTGCGGGAACCAGAAAGGACTACCCACACGCCCCCCCCTCATCCAGTGCTTGGCCTAACTAAAAGATCCCCTTCCTCCTACTTGGGTGCCCTCCGGTCACTCGGGTGAGGGAACCTAACTGACTAAATCATCCGGTGAGGAGAATGGTTCCTCGCCCGTGATCACGCATGTCTTTCCGGGCCTCAGGAAGTCAGAGCATTTAAGAAAACTATCCGTCAACCTAATCCTCTTTTCCATGCATGCCTGTCTAGTTACATAATGCGATCTCTGGAATTCGCCGGCAGTGGAGTAAAGTACGAGTCTGATCTTCTTGTCCCCATCCTCCATCCGCCCACTATTGGTGGATCGAGAGGGGCTATAGATAATGGGCGCGTTTGGTTGATCAAAACCTTTTCTCCCGGGGGGATGCGTATGGAGTGGACTCCCTCCCCATCTACTTTTATTCGAATCGCCGGAAAGAGATGCAGTCGATTGGTAATTCGATCTCTATCTATGATGCAGTTCGTGTCAATGCGGTTGATTACGATCTCGATCTAGCGAATGACCCACCGGCGACCATTCCCCCTCCCATCTTTTAGATTAACCGAATTAAAGAACGTGTCGGTTGATTAAGCGATTCCGTGCTGGAAGTGGTTATGGCCGATCGACCGAGTATAAGCAACAATAGCTAGGGAAAATACAGGAGCAGAACCATTCATTGGAGAGACAGACCCTGATCAGTCAGTTGACCGAGTGGTGAGCCCGGACCGCTTTCCAGCAGGCTGGTAGCCGCTGCTGTTCTAGGAGCCGTGAGATTCTATTCTATATCTTGTTCTAGAACTTAAACAAAAGTTTACCAAGCTTCAGTTTTTCGGAAAGGGTAAAGATTCCGAAGGGGGGTTAGTCCTTTTATTCAATCATTTTACATTACCTTTTTAGCCTTATAAGAAGCAAGGAATGGTGCCTAGTCTGAGGCGTAAATAGCTAATATAAGCTTGGATGTCATATATACATAGTTTGGTCAAAAGAAAATGGAATAGTTGATCGAACTTCGTGAGTTCCGTTTTTGTCATCCTGCCATTTCTGCATTTCACCGACCTTCGCAGATTAGCTAATCGGTATTATGAAATGAAAGGAAGGAAAATGGATACGCAGTATTCTATAATGAACATTGTAAGGTTAGAGTTTCTTTAGTAGGCCCACCAGCAGATCGAAAAGTCCGCTATTTTTCGCTCAAGTCAACGTTCTCGTATGGTAAGGATTTGGCCATTGGCAGTTGAGGCGGGGTGTTATTCCCCCCCGCCTAACGTAGGGTGCTAAGTGAGTAAAGTAGCCGCCGGATCTAAGAACCCAAAAGAGGCACCCATACAAACACCTCTTAGTTCGGGACCCATTTCCTACAGTTCGGTGCTCAGAGTCCTACTGGAGGCCTCATACGCAACCTACGTCTGTTGGGGGGCTGCCCCCTACCCTAAGCCGGGCGACGATACGGTTGTGACAGACAAAGCAAGATAATGCGTGGGATTTGTTACGCGTACGAAGGGGTAAATCCGACCCACCAGTTTTTCATCCAAACGACATCGAGGGAAACCCCCAAGTCAGGGGGGGCAAGTAGAATAAAATGGAATAATTAACATCGTGGATACACAAGCCGGGACACGCCACTCCACCACCATGACGAGGTGAAAGCAAACTGCCGCAGCATTCTCAATATAGCTAGAGAAAGATATCAAAGGAAGGAAGCGCGCCTCTAAAACTTCTAATAGTAGCTCCTTCCTTTCCTGGCTTACGGTCTTGTTCTAGGCGGGTTCAGTCCTCCCGGTAGTTCATAAAGAAAGATCTTCTTGTTGCTGCATTAAGTCCAGGCTGTGCTTGATTGATTGAATACAGGTCTAGATCGATACTCATTTCTGTCAGTGGGGTCTGTACTTATTTCATATTCGAGGATCTAGTTTTCCACTGGTTTTTCCTTTGTAGGTTCCTGGGGGGGTGAAAACCCTTTAAGAATCTTTGGATAGGTATGCGCCCGAATTGACTCTTTTCCTTTGGGTGGTGTAACAGTTGTGGTTTTGGAATCAATCTTTCAGAGGAGTCTCCCCGACCCGAAATCGACACTTAGCATAGGGAAAGATCTCTTCGATGAATAGATCCGAAGGGACCATTTTTCTCCTCGGAGTCGATTACGTGTTGGATCCGTCTAAACCGATGTTGCAATCATGCTTAACACAAAGGGATTCGCATTTTTCAACGTGGAAGGGTCCTTTCCATTTCGCTTTCGTCATGAGCGGGTTCGTAAAAGAGCGCTTTTATCCCTATAACCGGCCCCCTTGTCTATCTCTAACTCGAAGTGCAGCCTTGGATTACCAGGTGCTGTGAGTAGGATCCCGGGTATCGTATGGGCATTCGCCAAATGGAACGAATTTGTGCTTATGGGACGGGCCTCGAAGGTCTTGTCGTGGCGGTCCCTTGGAGCGAAGAATTGCTTAAAGAAAGGATCCGTTCAATTTACATATAATAATAGCGCGATTCGTTCGCGTAAAGTGGGGGGCCATAGCATAGGAGCATTCAAGCGAAAGGATTGATCTCCATAAGAATTGACCGCACGAGGAATCAGCATCGCTACCGAGCAAGACGTGCGGAGATTTAAAAGAAAAGGCTTGGCAAGGCGAGCATTGACCATGGTAAGGTCTTTTCTAAAAATAGGACCGGAAACAGCGGTACGGTAAAGGGAGGAGGAAAGATCTACCTTTTAACTTAATGGGTGAACTAATGAAGAGCCGAGAACGAGGATCTGAAGGAAGCCACAGGAAGAGATCAACACAAGAAAAAGAACCCTAATGCTCTAACACACCAACTCGCTAGAACTACCACGTCCGGAAGACACATCCCCAGAAAAGAAAGAAAGAGATGGGCTGCATCTAAGGCGTTCTTTATTGGGTCCTAGCTTCTTAGAAAGCCGTAGGGAGAGACCGGACAATCTGATGATATACACTTGTGATGTCAGAGACTAGTCGGAAGAGGAGAGGCAGTATTCTCCCAATGCTTCTCCCCCTTGGATTAGAATGGAGTGGAATTCAGGATTTCAATAGTGGATTTGGAAAAATTTCGTAGGTGGAGATAGTCCGAAGGCCTTTGATCCGGATCGGGCCCCCATTACGAGGACGCTTCCCAAGGGACAGGATCGCCAGGATTCCCGTAGGATAGATTTGCGCCACTAAAACTATATAATACTTATATATACAAAAATATTTATATATAATATTATATGGCATCGTTGCTTTTTCCTTGTTGCTTTTCTTAAAAATCTTATGTTGGTACCTAGTTCTAAAGTCCGCAGGCTTTGAGGGGAGAATTTCACCAAAATAGAAATAATCCTATTCTATTTAAGCCTTACTACGTAGCAGGTGCGGTAGTCCCACATATAGGGAGACTCCCAGTCAGCTCCCAACCAATGGATGCGTTGTTTTGGTGACTTCTGTTCCAAGTTAACCCGAAACTGGTGCAGTATAGGTGATGTGCACCCATTTGCGCCTAGAGGGCCAATCTAATTTTGACAAAAAGATTGGACGGCCTAGAGCCATCGCAATGTTCTAGCACAGCCCAGAAGGGAGATGCACCATTTTTACTAACGTAATAAAGTAAGAACATATGATTCTAACCGACAATGCATGTAGAAAGCCGCAGCATGGGCTCAATATGTGGGCCTGGTATGATGGCCTGGCATCTGCCAAAACATCCCCAATTTCTTTATGTCAGAATTTCACTATTTGTATCTCCTTTTTTGATTAGTCTGCTAGTTTCTTGGGTAGCTACTCGGTCTGTATATTTGCTTCCAAATAGTTCGACGCCATGCTCTTTTAGAAAAAGATGGATTCCTTTCCTCCTTTGTAGAGCAACTCTAGTGTTGTTTTGTTATCTTGTTGTTTTTTAGTGGGTTTCGATTTTCACTCCCTTTTTAGTAAATGGAGATCCCCATGATCCTACGAAAGGACTCTCCTTTTGCTTACAGAGGGTCGGGTGGGAGTAGGTCTATTTTTGGCTATAATCTTGGCGTCTGTTTGATGTTGAATCACCCCGCTATTCGGACTGCGATGAACACCATCCGCGAGCTTCGGCGATCCCAAGCTCATGGGAATTGGCGTCCCAATGATCTAGAACTGTCTCATCAGGCGAACGAAGCGAGATTCCCGCCCCCGAACACATCACCAGCCCCCGCCCCCCGCCGCCGACAGGCCCCCCGAACAATCAACCTCATCCCACGGTGGAGTGGCTCCCGTGGGATTGGAAGGTGGTTTAAACGCCGGAAGTTGCCCCAAACCATGGCACGAAAACCACTCGGCAACCCATCGGGGTCATGGGGCAAGCCCGGGGCTTCCTCAAGGGCTTTTGATGTAGGAGACCGGACCCAGACGTTCTCTGGAGGGGGGAGTTGGAGCAGCAGGCAAGGGGCACACCACTCCCATCAACGATGAGCCTGATCCTGTGGAACCGCCCCTAACGATCGGATATCAAGAAATGCTCTTGAATGCATAACGAGCGTCAGGCTTGGGAAGAATCTTCGGGACTCGGCGGAGTAGCAAAATACATGGATCATTAATTTAAACGAAATGCCAGCAACGCTATCGACGCGATTTCTGAACGAATACAAAAATATTGGATCAAAATAATATACAAATAGAGTATCCCAAAGAAAACATAAAAGTAGCCGTAGAGTTACCTTTTGGAAACCCATGAAACTGGACCGTCGAGCGTTTTTAAAACGCGCTCATCCGTGCCTAATCAAGCGCTACCGAATTAGCAACTGTGGCGGAAATTTTAAAAGAAATAAAGAAGGCTGTGAGGCCGGCCCCTTCACTCCCCAAATATTGTAAGAGAGGTTGTATGAGGAAGCTGATCCGTCCCGCCCGGCTGGCATTCCGATTCTGCGCCGCAGGACTTAGGCCTTCTAGAATGGAATTCTAGTGGCTGACCCGCGTTACTCGCTGATGGAATAGAGGTAATTCGCCGGGTGCTTTCTTTTGCCCCGGAGATGTGGGTTCGACTCCCGCTCACGACCATTTCTTAGAGTTTGTGCTCGACTGGCCAATCAAGTAAAATCAATCGAAGAACGGGACTCCTAGATAGTTCACGCAAATCTATCATTTGTCAGCTAATATGAGATAACGCTTTTTCCTCTTTTGAAAGAGCTTGTTTAGGGCTAAAAAGAAATTCACCCGTGATTTCACAGCCTATATGAAATGAACTTTTTCACTTTGCATCTCCGTCGTATGAAGGGAAATTGATGTTTAATGAAAAATCGCCAAGGTTTTATATGAAATCCTGGGCAGACACAAGCTGGGAATGACATTTCCTAGCCGGGGAAGGTAAAGAAAGCAAGTATCGAAGCCGGCCACCGTGACTTAGAGAAGCAGGTCTCCCCCTTTTCGAGTGAAGAAGGAGTCGGTGCACTTCGGCATAACCTTAAGCTATTCCATCTAACTCTGTAAAGCAGTCCTCCTCCAGGGAAAGAAAAAGTCCGCACCCGCAGGCAAGTATTAAACTGCTAACGGAACCCGGGTTAGTAAAAGATAGTTTACCTCCCCTGCCCAGCGGAAAGTAGAC
>FXXK01001526.1:59828-96549 GCA_900184695.1 Betula pendula | reverse complement strand
AAAAGAGAGACGATTTCTATCTCTTCGGCCATTTGCTGCATCTTGGCTTCTGGTGTTAGGGAACCGGCTCCCGCCGCCGAGGACTGGACGGCGACGGATTTCCCCTTGTCTAGGCGAGGGGTTTCCGGAATAAAGGCACGGTTGCCTGGCTGCTCCCGCGGTGGCCTGGGGATGCTTGTGAAGTTTCTTCAATACCATCGCAGTCGAGTCAGTTTTGTAGTAAGAACAACAACGTTCCCACAGACGGCGCCAAACTGTTGAGACAGTTTCCAACTCCGCTGCGTAGGTCACCTGAGAACAGAGAAAGTGTTAGACACAAGAGCTTGCCGGGGTTGCCGGCGGGGATAGCTCCGATGCCTAAGTCAGCTCTTTTTCTTTGAGAGAAAGACTTAGAGTAATTTTTCTGTATTATGATTGTACGTACCTCTTGCCGAACCCATCCCCCTCCTTATATAGTGGCAGTCATCCCGAGGCCCATTTAATGAAGCCCTTCGGTGGGCCCTGGACTTCCCTTTAGTTGTTAAATGCCCATGCGGGCATTAAATGCTGTTCCACGTGCCATAAGCGTAGTGGTCCACGGTATGTTAATTCCTGTCCGATTGTCACATCAGCCATGTCTTAGTGGGCTTTGTAAGCATCGGGAACTCGCGAGCGCAATGATCGAGGTCGGCGATCATAAATGCTCGCCATGATGGAGCTTGTCCCTTCTTCATGAAGATCGTTAACTTTCTTGTATGGAGCCGAGCCTTAAAGGTCGGCGAGGTTCCTGTAGACAGGAGCAGAACCCGGGGTTCGGCAGAATTCCATATGCGGAACCGACCCATGGGTTCGGCAGGATCCCATGGCGCACCAGCCGAACCTCATGTTCAGGTTCGGTGGAGGAGTGGACTTGAGCTGGACCTGCGTGGGCTCCGCTGCAAGAGAATCAGGTTGTGGCCCAACTGTAGTTTCAGGCCCAATCCCCAAATATTATTATATATATATACATATATTGAAAAATATATGTTTAGCAATGGTGATTTAATTTTGTTGCTGAATTTTGCATCACCTATATAGTGCAAAGTAGAATATAGTTAATGCAGTGGAGTCCGTTCATCTTTTTCAACCATGACAATGGAATAACACATATCATTGACCTCTTTAGTACCTTCTACCCACCAAGCCATTAAAGACACGTTTAGTACGCGGAATAGCTATTTTAAAGACTAAACTTTATTAAGAATGAAAGAAATGATTAGCATTGTAATAGTTATTCTCATAACCATAATGAAATGACTATTCCTTTAATTAAGGAAATAGACATTTCTTTCAAATTTGAGAGAAATGTCTATTTGAGATGAATGTCTATTCCCTCAATTGATAAAATAGTTATTTCCTCATAATTATCGAAATGACTATTTCAAGGCTAATTCATTCTACTAATTTCATTCTTAATAAAAACTATTCCAAAGTATAGTCATTTCATATACCAAACATAACCTTAACTATACGCTTGTAATTAAGCACCCATAATTATCGATGCTTGAACATTAAACAAATCACCCTTAAACATTCAATATTCGGCTCAACTCAATTATAGCCTTACTCATCCATGTGCAAATTAGTAGGAAAGGCACTACTTATTAAAAAGAATAATATTATATACTTCATTAATATTCATATTCGTCTTTAAATGAGCAAAAACAAAAAACAAAAAAACCCAAAAAATTAACTATGTTTGACAAAAGGTTTTAATTTTGTATTTTTAAACAAAAGTAAAAATTATATCAAAAAATTTCAACTCTTTTTATTCCATCAATTACTTTTTATATCACACCAAACACTTTTTATTATTATTCAAATAAAAAATTCATCAAAAAATAAAATTTTTTCACTTTTTTATACAAAAAATTTATAACATTTTTTCAACTTTATATTACATAAATCTTTATTATTATCGTTCAAACCTCAAACTCCAACCCAACTGTCCAAATGTCTTTGCAATAACAAGCATAGTGAAATAGTTGATAATATTATATATAGAATTACCTGTTAAAAGTTCGAGACTTCCTAAAAGAGATGATTCTGCCACGACTCACAAGTCACATGCAGCGGCAGTAAAAATTAAAAAGAAAAAAAAAAAAAGCTACTCTACGGCTTCATTATGACAAGGACGGCTGATTGATGTCTGAGCCCCAAATGGGCACGCTTTTTCAGCTCATAGAGAATTACCAAAATGTCCTTCCCTTCTCCGCCTAATCACTGCCATAATGCCATTTGTTTTGAATTACCCAAATACAATACAAAGACGCATCACCCCACCCACAAATAGTACTACTGTAGGACTATAATTACTGATTAGCTGATTAATTAGCGCTGGTGGGGGCAGAAGGTGAGCAAATAGTTACCGCCGGTGCAAGTAGCAATGCTTGTGGGATCATCATAAGCATAAGAGTAAGCCTTGGGACAAGCCGCCTTGAAAATCCTTGAATAAGCCGTCGGCTTGCAAGCCTGAGGGCTTCCAAAGCTGCCGGTGCAACAGTACCTGGGTGAGTTGAACGCAAAGCAAGCGCTCTTGCACGCCACCACTTTCTTCTGATCATGCGACCGGACCTGAAGGCCCACGGGGCACATCATGTTCAGGTCGCTCACGCACCCAGCCTTGCTGCATTTTCCAGAGCCTTTGAATGGGGTGATGGAGATGGCCAGGTTGTAGCCGTCCACGAGGCTGACGTCGTAGAAGTCTTGGTCGCTTCCGAGGGTGATCTCGGCGAGGGTGGCAGGTGGGGTGCCGCCGATGCCGTTGCAGAAGAGTGCGCCACCGCAGTCGCCAGTGGCGCAGCGGCCTCGGCCGGAGGCGTCGAAAGTGCAGCCGTGTCGGCCCCAGAGGCGGCCGGACCAGAGTGCTGGAAGGTGGAGCGTGTAGCCCTTCTTTGGTGGGAGGTTGAAGCCGCCGCGGGCTAAGATCGGCTTTCCTGCGCCCGGCTGGATGCCTGGCCAGACTGGGTGGGTGCACTTGTTGTACATGGTTATAGTTGTAGCTGACACCTCAACTGTGGCCATAAAAACAGAGAAAAACACTGATATAAAACAAGGAAAAATGCTTGGCGTTTATTTTTTGGTTTTATTTTTTTTAATTTTATCTTTTCTTTTGGGAGATGCTGTTAAGTAAATGGACATTTGTTTTTTGGGCGTAAAAAATGTAAAAAACATTAAAATTCAACAACAAACATTTTTCTAAAACAAATGTTTATGGGACTGTATCTTCGCCCCGACTAGATCCCAAAACACCGTGTAAAGTACTGCCTTCACACAGGTTGGATAGCGCTCGGGCTTTCGCTCGCGAGCGTGATTTAAAAAATTATTTCTAGTCAAAAGATTTAAACTTTAAACCTAATACTTTATGAAGCACAAGGCCAAATAACTTACCACTCAAGCAAATTCGTAAGGCTTATAGGTTCACAAATGGAGGGGCATTGTTTGGAATGAGTCATAATGCGGACTAAATTATTAAGACCAGCAACAATGAAGTGTATGTGTGTGTGTGTGTGAGAGAGAGAGAGAGGGAGAGAGATCATACCTGGAAGGTGGGAAAGGAAGAGGGTGGAGAGCAGGAGAGGAAGGAGGGAACTCAACAATGCTGCCATGGCTACTGAAGCTGGGAGAGAGTGATGAACGGTGGAAAAGGGACTTAACAGGGACTGCCAAGAAGAAAGTGTCTGGCCTCCAACAGCTAAACCTAAGTAGACTTTTATAAAGAAAAAAACCAGTGGAGTAAAGTAAGATACAGTAACCCTTTGATTATTTCGGATGTGAGAGAAGATATAGAAGGTTGAATTGTGGTCCTATATGATTAAATATTCTATGGCCGTTGTAAAGTAAGTTTAATTTGGTTTTTTCAAACTCCAAGGGGAGACAGACTTTAGAGTGTAGTGGTAAGTGAAAATGCAAATGCAAATGCATTTGGGAGAGTGAGTGACTGTTAAGGAACCTTTCAGTTCTCGAGGTTGTCAGATGGTGGTGGGGGAGGGTTTGTCCGCATCCCAGAAAAAAGAAGCAATTATTCACATGCCGAGGGAATCACTCTGCTGTTCCTGTTCTAATTGGTGGTGCCCTATCACTCTGCACTCCTGCAAGGTTTTTTTTGCTATTTTCCTTTCAATTCATGATTTTTTTTTTTTTCATGAACATGCATCGCATGAGAACTTGTTCAAACAGTACACAGTAGTAGCCACCCAAAATAAAAGGAAATAAAAAATTGTACACATATTTGTCCTTTGTTATTTCAGAGATTAAGAGTATTAGTAACATTATTTTTTTTAGTGTAAAAAAAATTGTTAAAAAAATACAAAAAAAAATAAAAACATCTGCAGTAATTTTTTTAAACTATAGAAACACCAAGGAAACTAAAAGTTGTTTTTTTTTTCATATATAAAACCAAAAGTGGTTTCCTTAGTATTATTTTAATATAAAAAACTTTCTTTCTCATCTCTCTTTCATCTATCATTTGTTTAAAATAAGATTTAAATGATTTATCAATAAGATTTAAATGATTTATCTTTTCTCTATTTTTCTTTTAGCATTTAATTTAAATAATATTTAAATGGTTTATGGAAATGATAAGAGAAACTGCTGTTAAGAGCACTACTAATAGCTTCCTTAAGATTTTTCCTTAATGTAAAAAATCAAACTACTTTTTGCTTTCCTATTTAAATAATCTTCACAGCAACTTCCCTTATCATTTTCGTATAACATTTAAATATTTTTTTTAAATTAAATGCTAAAAGAAAGAGAGATAAAAGAGAAATCATTAAATACTGTTTTAAGCAAATAGTAGATGAAAAAAAAAAAGAGCGAAAGTTTTTTATATTAAAATAATATTAAATAAACTACTTTTGGTTTTTTAGATAAACCCGGAAACAACTTTTAATTTTCTTAGTGTTTTTTTAGTCTATAGAACACTAAGAAAAGCTGCTGCAGATTTTTTTTTTAACAGTTTTTTCAACACTAAAGAAGTGAATGAGATTTAAGAAAAACTGTTGATAATATTCTAATACTACACATACTCCTACTTCTCTATACCTATTTGTACACACTTTTAAGTGACTTTTAAAACTATCTTTATATTACAATTCTAATAAAAATCATCTCAAATTTAATGAAGATTTCATAAAAATGCGTACATATGATATAAGTGTGAAAAGATATGAATGTGTGTAGTATTATTGTATTTGAAATGATGGAGAGTGAGCAAGTTAAAAGTGCCATTGAGCTGGTGAGCATAAGACCGTTGATCACGTTATTGGAGATATGTTCAAGATTGTGGCTTTATAGATCTTTGGCTTCAAGGAATGCTGGACCCGTTTGGCAAAGGTTTTTACTGTTTACTGAATTTTACTATTCATCACTTTTCTTAAACCCAAAAAAAACATTTTCACTTTTTATATCACATCAACTACTTTTTAACAACTTTTTTCATTTTTTTATTACTATTAAAATAAAAAATTCACTAAAAAACAAAAATTTTTACTTTTTCATATAAAAAATTTACAACATTTCCCTTACTTTTGGGCCGAGTGTGTACTGTCTACATGATGCTGATTGCTGAATATGCACGTGAGGAACACTCATTCAATTCCTTTATAATACTAGCTGCTGCGACTTTTTAAAATTTTATTTTTTTTCTTAAATGTATGAAAATTTAAAATTCACTAAATTAGATTTTTTTTTTTTTTATTTCTTAAGGGTGGTAATTCGTATTTGGATGTTGAGTTTAAGTTGTATCGAGACATGAATATAGGACTATATAAATCAATTATAATTCAATCTATTTAATTAAATGAGTCAAACTCTTCATCCATAATTTTTTAATTTTGTATTTGATTCATGTCGGGTTTATGGATCATATCAAAAATTACATGTTATTATGTTATATATCAAGTTTAGATTATGTCAAAACATGTATATAAGATTATATAAGTCAATTCTAACACTTTAATTTTATGTTGAATTAGCAGGTCGTATAAAAAATTGTCAGTCCTAATATTTCCTAGTCTAATGTAGCACTTTTGGTTCTTCTAATATTATTTTAGTATAAAAAAAATTTCTCATTCTTTTTTTTCATATATTTTCTTTGGCATTTATTTGAAAAGATATTTAAAAATATTTAAATGGGATAGGAGATAATAAGTAAAGTTATTGTAAAGATTTATTTAAATAGAAAAAACTAAAAAAATAATTTAGTTCTTTAAATTTTTTTTAAAAAAAATTTAAAATAAAATTATTACTTGTGCTCTTAATGGTGACACACAACAAAAATACTCATCGTTTTCGGGGCCATTGGAATTGTTGTCGCCTAATTGGGCTGTACAGAGATCCAAGGCCTTATACTATTATTTAACAGTCGATTAGAAAAATAGAAGAAAAGGAAAATGATGTGCTGTTTTCAAGGAATAACCATAGTTCCTCCTCGTTCCAAGCAAATGATGTTGTTGTATCCGGAGCCGGCGGTTGAATTAGGCAATTGTTTAAGGGTTTCAATAAAATAAGTTTCTAACTTCTAAGTAATAATAATATAATCAAGTTTTTTTGTTTTTAGTATTGATTAGACATCTACTTCGTATCATTTTTAGAGTTTTTTTAATATATGTGGACTAACTAACGTTGCACAAGGAAGAGTTTTTCCATAAAACATAAAATAAAGATAAATTTTATGTTGAACAAAGTTTCACCGTCTAACAATGGTATTTGGCAGAGTCTCACCACCAATAGAAAAAAGAGTGGTATCTCAAAAAAAGAAATCTCATCTCTAACAAAAGTATCTTACTTAAAAAAAATATAATTATTCATTGATCTCTAAACTGTTACAAAAGAACACTTAAATAGACTGACAAAAACTTAACCCTAATTTGATTAACTTTAGGTCAAGTCCATAATTGAATTATAAAATAAGTTCAAATATAAAATAAAAACTGATAACCTAAATAAAGACACGATTATTTATTTTTCCTCCTACATCATTCTCCTATTCTTTGAAAAAAACTCAATCTCAATTTTGTAAGCTGAAAATACATGAGTTGAAAATTTTCAAACCAAAGAAAACTCACGAACACAATAGACAAATTGAGTCTCACAATTTTTCTATTTGTGACTCACAATTTTTCTATTGTAACCACAATAGAGTCTCACCACTGTGAGCGGGTTGCCTCGAGTTTGGGATGAAAAATACATAAGTTGAAGACTTTCAAATCAAAGAAAACTCACAAACACAATAGAGAAATTGAGTTTCACAATCTTTCTATTGTGACTACAACAGAGTCTCACCATTGCAAGCGGGTTGTTCTGTGTTGCCTTCGTATACTGCTTGTTTTGCATCGGGTTGACCTATTGACCCCCAAAAAAAAAAAAAACCAAAGGTTTATATTAAAAAAAAAAACTAATAAAAAACTGGTGGGTTATATGTAGCTTGGTGTGTTGCAGTGATTGGGTGGGGCAAAAGGGAAGAATGGCTGGTGTGGGTGACGTGGGGTTATCATGGCTTTGTTTTGTTTTGTTTTTTAATTTTTTTTACATTGCTGCCTATTGGTTGAGGAGCTCGATGGTTTTAGCGTTAATGGGTAAAGCAAAAATGGTGCTGTATCGGTGGATGAGCTGCTGTGTAGGTTGGATAATCGCGAATCATTGATTGCCATGGAAAGTAGTTGATTATTGTGCTTTAATACCAATTTAATGTAGCACAGGGAAGAGTTTTTTTACAAAACAAAAAATAAAGATAAATTTCATGTTGAATAGAGTCTCACCATCCAGAAATGATGTTTGATAGAGTCTCACCACCAATAAGAAGAGGAGTTGCACATCAAAAAGAGAAATCTCATATCTAACAAAAGTATCTCACTTAAAAAAATATAATTCTTCATTGATGTCTAAACTGTTACAAAAGAACACTTAAATAAACTGACAAAAACACTAACCCTAATTTGACTAACTTTGGGCCAAGCCCATTATTAAATTACAGAATAACTTAAAATATAAAACAAATATTAATAACCTAAATAAAACTGATAAGTTAGATAAAGATTCGATTATTTATTTTTCCTCCTACATCACTAACTTTTTCATTTTAAGTAATGTTTGGACATCTACTTCATATCCTTCAGGTATACATGGACTAACTTTTTCATTTTGAATAATTCTTAGGCATCTACTCCATGTCATTCCTAGAGTCTTTCTGGTACACATGAACTAGCTTTCCATGTGAACCAAAACGACTCTATGAAGAACATGGAGTAGATGTCGAAGCATTACTCATTCATTTTTTGGAAAGAGCAAGAATAACTCTGTTTTTGTTTTTGTACGAAGAGGACTTCGAGACGGATATGGAGTAGATACCCAAGTATTATTCTTTTTTTTTTTTTATTAAAAAAATGAAGGCCCAACTTCTAGTATCTAGTCCTTGTAAAAATTGGGATATTTTTGTCTTTTGTCTTTTTTTGACAAAAATGCCACCATTTTTATAAGGACTTAAGACCCTCCAGTTCATTTATGACAAAAAAGTTAGTCAATACTCTTTAATTAAAGCTCTGATTATGATAAAAATAACTATGAAAAAACTTCAGAAAACTCTCATAAACTTTCACGCATTTTGAAATGACCCACAAAGTTTAAAAACTCTCAATTTAGATTATTGAACTTCTATTTTTTTTTTTTTCAATTTCTCCAATCTATTAGGATTTTCTGTTAAATCCTATCAAAATTTCAAAAATACAAATGTTTTGATTTTTCAAAAAATATATATAAAAAAAATTCAAT
This sequence comes from Betula pendula, assembly GCA_900184695.1. NCBI lineage: Eukaryota > Viridiplantae > Streptophyta > Magnoliopsida > Fagales > Betulaceae > Betula > Betula pendula. The sequence continues at coordinate 87,762 of FXXK01001526.1, read as the reverse complement.
GATTCAGGTGTGGGTATTTTTATAAATTCTATTAAATTCTAACCAATGCCTAAATTCTTACAATTTTTTTTTTTTTTCAGAAAAAATAAGGTAATTTTGGCACTCACTCCATTAGGATTTAATGGAAAATCCTAACGAATTGGGAAATTGAAAAAAAAAAATAAATTAGAAGTTCAATAGCTTAATTAAGATTTTTAAACTTTGAGGTTATTTCAAAACGTGGTAAAGTTTATGGGGGTTTTCTGAAATTTCTCCAAATAATTACAAAGAATTGAATCCCAAGATAATGTGACGTTAGGGAAAAATAAAGGAAAAAAAAAAAGGTCAATTTTTTTTTTTAATCAAAATTTCAATTTTCATTCATAATAATTGAAAAAAATCTAAAGCTTGAAAACACTAAATAACTAGTTCAAATTACTCTAAAAGAACTACATCATAGATACTATCATGTATGGATATCTTTTATTCATACCCTATCTATGATTTGTCTGATAGTTGCCTTAACTAAGCCATGAGACACATAAGTGGCCTTCTTTTGCTATGGCAAATCTTCCAGCTCTGGAACATATTCAAAATTCCTCTTGCATCTGTCACTATCTGGCCATATTTACTCCAGTTCGGTCTTGTATTGTTTAAAGCTTTAACCAATTGCATAGAGTCCCCTTCTAAGATAAGGTTTTGTAGCCCAAGTCTTAGCTAAACTCCGTAGCACACAAAGTCGTTTGTGCTTCTGCAATGAAAGTTAAATTAATAGCACCTTTAAAGTAGTAATTAAACTTATAATTTCATGTAAACTTAAAGCCAGCATATTTTAAGTTTGTTTATTAAAATAATTTTTAGAATAAAATAAATTTTGTTTTGTACAAAATAAATTTTATATATATAGTTCAACACAAAATATGTCATATGTTGAAATTAAATGTTTCATAATAGATATCATGAATTTTGCAAGTTATTTGAAAATAAAAAATAAAAAAATAAAGAAAAAAAGCGAAAAAAATTATTTAAAATAAAAATTATTTAATTAAATATATAAATATAATCCCACCTAAATTTATTGCCTTGCGTCAAAATCTATCCAATCCACCCAGGTTGTATCATTTATGCGATTCGTAAATCGAGGTCTTTAGAAAATTGGTAGTCAAACTTTGCGGAGATATGATTGCTAATTTCGATCACTTTTCACTTTTTGGGCTTCATGTTTTTTTTTTTCTTTTCCAAGGACTAGCCATAATTTCTTTTTAAAAATATCGATTGATTTGGTAAAGTTTGACTTTTAAAGAGTAAAAATGGAGAAAAGGACAAAGATTTTCTTTAAATTAGGTAGGAGAAAAATTTTTAAATTAATTTATAAAAATGTCATATGCCTTTTTATATGTGAGAATCATATTTTTTTTTTTAATTGCAATAACAAAGTTAGAAGAAGTATATGCATTTTTTATGAAAAAAATTCATCTCAATTAAGAAAAATATGTATTTCTCACATGCAAATGATACATTGCATTTTTATAGATTGGGTTAAATGAAGTTTTTCCAATGCAGTTTGGAGGAAAACTATATCCTATCAAGAAAGAATGAAAGAAACTAGGATAAAAAATCGGTTGAAAAAAAGAAGAAGCCCAAGTTGCCCATCTTTCGGCCCTTTGTTGGCTCAATCATTTAAATCTCATAGTTGGCCGCATTTTCGGCCCATTGTTGGCCAATTTATTGGTTTGGCCCAAGATTTTCAGCCTATTGTTGTTAAAGGCCTACTTTGGTCATTATTCCTGGCCACTACCATCTCAGACAGCTTATCATGTAGTATCAATTGGGCCCACTAAAATTGGAGGCCCATTGTTTTGTCAAATGGAAAGCAATGTGACCGAGGGCCCATTCCTAATCTCCTACTAATGCACGCCTTACTCATCTAATGACTAAAACACCCTGCAGGATACACACTCTCCCCCCTTTTTTTTTCTATTCAAGAGGGGGGAAGGGGGAAGGGGGAAAAGGAATTACAACGTAACATAACATAAATTGGAAGGGAAACCCAAACAATAACCCTAAAACAACTATAAATCGATGCAGTAACCAGAAACCGTTGGGAATGGGTAAAATAAATGACCCAGCCCATCAAAAGAACATAAGCGGCCAATTAAGGCTGCATTAAAAGGCAACACAAAAGGCTCCATAAGGAGACCTTTTGAAGCCAGAATATATACAATCGAACCGGCACCGAAAAAGGTTGCAACAAAGCCATTGACAGTCCCAAAAAAGAGAAAAATACATGGAAATAAATAACAGGAAATAAGTGTACAAAGTAGAGCCACCGGTGGAGGAAGATGCTGTGGAAATGGTGGCCGGCCGGCCAACCAGTCGCCAGCGTGTGTACAACACGCTTCGGAGATAGGCGTTGGATGAGCCAAAACCACCACAAAGGGCCTGCAGGAGCGGTGGGAGGCGAAGGACGGGCGCACGCGCAGCCAAGGAGCACGCACGCGTCGGAGCGTGGAGGGCATGCACCCGCGAGTAAGATCTACTCGCAGGCGCGTGCTAGTTGGACGACGATGCGAGCGGTGGCAAGAGGAAGCGGGAAAGCCCAGGATCCCGGTGGGGTGGCGCGTGTAGTGGTGGAGCTCGTTAAAATTGATAGATCTGATTTTGAAAAAAACCAAAACCAACAATTTCAAAGAGATAGATCCGGACGGAGACCGGCAAGTTTGTGGTGGAGGAGAAGTCGGCTAGTCTACTTGTGCAAGGATAGAGCCTCCGGAGAGACGGATAGGGCCTCAAAAGAGACGGGTTGTGCCTCCAAAGAGGAAGAAAGGGGTGGGGGGAGGAGGAGGTGGGAAGTAAAGGGGAAGAAGAAGGAAGGGGAGGAGGGAGGTTTGGTTCCCTCCTCCCATGGCAGGAGAAAAAACTCTGGGTTACTATTAGGAGAGAGAAGAGAGGATCGCAGAAAGCAAACTGTTAGATGACGAGTGACAGCAGAAAGGTACAGATTTAAACGCGTTTTACACACTCTCCCCCTTACACATGCAAAATGTTGGTTTTTTTTTTTTTTTTCTTTATATTTCAGTAACTACATTTTTTTTTTTTTTCGTGAGCAATAAAAAAGGAAAGGGCTATGAGGAGGGATTAGGGGAGGGGGAATTTTTACATCCCAAAACTTAATAAACAAAACAAGGAATGAAGATGTAGGAAGGCTTCCAAAACAATGGTGGGAAGCAACTTGGAATAGATAGGCGACGCTAGGTCAGGCACAAGAACCAAGCCCAAAGACCTGGCACACAAGAACCACATAAACACCCAAACAATAGGCCATGCCAAGCTGTCTATGGAAATGCTATCCGTATAAGGAAAGATTGTGCCCTCCAATTTTAGGCAAGAAAAAGCCAACAACCGAGACCCAACTGTTGTATTCCAGCAATCAAGCAGTCTCCCAAAATTAGGGGATCACGCTCGATAAGGAAGGAATAATGCCTAGTAAGGGAGAAAGCACCTCAAGAGGCCATTTCGAGAGGCGAACCCAAGATGCCATTTCGAGAGACCATCTTGAGATGTTGTTGCCTAGGTGCTCATATTTTCAAAGGGTTCATTTTGTTGAGAGGCCTTACCGAATGTCTCAATTTATTGAAGGGTTTGTTGTATTGGCAGAGTTTCTAATGAGCAGACTTATCCAAGAGTAACATTACCATTGGGTAGAGTGCATGACTGTCGGATTATTGGCAAGTTGGGGTTACGATGGAAAGACTTTACCGTTAGAAACAAACAAGGTGTTCTTTCCGACAACAAACTAAAGTCGGAAATCCCTTATAGGTTGAGAAGGATAACAATCAATCTCTGACAGGGGAAGTACAAAGAGAAAAAAAAATATGTTACATTATCGGTAGGGTCAAAGGCAGGAGGTGACTTACCGTTGGACCTTTATGTGCTGATGGTCTTGACTAAGGAGTAATTATTTATTGAGGGGCATTATCAATGAGTTACTGACAGGACTTTCAATATCGACGAGATTTATTATTTTGGATCCTTTTCGAGCTATCACATTAATGGACAAATCAAGAAGATTCTAACCAAGAAAGGAAGTGGCTCAATCACCAGATTTCGACCAAGAAGGAAATTCATAAGTAAGATCTTTAGGAATTTGTAATTATATTAAAATTTCGTATTTTAATTAATTAGGTTCCAAATTAATTAGGATTTACCATATAAGTTGAATGTTTAATTCTTAAAATGATTCATTGTCCTTTTAACTTTAGTTTTCCAACTTTATGAGATTCTCCCATATTTAGGTTTCTAGTATAGTTTGACCCATCAAATTACCATTGCGTAAAAAAAAAATGACACTTTTCAAATTTTCTTCCTATAATACCATTAGTTTCTTAAAACAAAATATTAAAAAGAAACAAAACCGTTGGGGGTGGCCGATCCATTCCCATGTGGTGGATCAACCACCCCCAAGGTTTTGTTTTGTTTTTCCTGTTTTTTTTTTTTTAATTTTATTAGTTTATTATTTTATTATTATTAGTATTATTATTATTTTAACTTTAGTTTTTAAGAAACTAAAGGTATTATAAGAAGAACATCTGAAAAAGCGGCATTTTTGTACACATTGATAGTTTGATGGGTTATTTGGTGGGTCAAATTGTACTACTTAACACTTCATGAGGCTTTTTTAAAACGACTATTAGTTGAAAAGGTTTTTTCTTTTTGTATTTTTCCCTTATTTCTTTTTGAAAGCTTTATAGTTTCTACTATTTAAAGATAGCTCATTGTATGAGAACTTCATAACTCTCATAATATTTGAAAAAATACAGAAATTTATGTTTGTTTTTATCCTTTAAGCTATGCATAGTTTGTGTTCTTTATAGAATTGAAGACACATTTCTTCTTTTCTTTTTATCAACGCTTTGCGTGCCGCATCAAATGGGGGACACGTGTCCCCATCCAAGGGATGACTTTTGCTATAAGTAGGAAGGGTCACCCCCTCCCATTTTGCACATTGGAGAGACAAACTCTCTATAGGAGAGTGAGAGTAGGGGTGGGAGTCAGTTAAGTTGGTATTGAAAATAGTATTTTCGCATTTCGCCAAGCCACATGCGATAATGTCGAAAATTGTACCGACTTTACTGACCGACCGCCTGTTTCGCCTACCAATATTACTGACTTTGTCGGTAATTGGAGGTCGAAAATATCAGTTGGGCCGGGCCAAGTTTCTGGTTCGGTTAGGCTAGCCCATGCGCTTTTTGGGCTGATTTTTAGGTTATGGCCTTGTGGCCTGTGCATTTTTTGACAAACTCTCCATAGAAGAGTGAGAGTAGGGGTGGAAGTTAGTTAAGTTGGTACCAAAAATAGCATTTTCGCGTTTCGTCAAGCTACATGAGTTAATGTCGAAAATTGTATCGACTTTACTGACCGACAACCTGTTTCGCCTACCGACATTACCGAATTTGTCGGTAATTGGCGGTCGAAAATGTTGGTTGGGCCGGACCAAGTTTCTGGTTCGGTTAGGCTGGTCCATGCGCTTTTTGGCTGATTTTCAGGTTATGGCCTTGCGGCTAGTGCGTTTTTGACAAACTCCCCATAGGAGAGTGAGAGTAGGGGTGGGAGTTGGTTAAGTTGGTACCGAAAACAGCATTTTCGCGTTTCGCCAAACCACATGCTGTAATGTCAAAACTTGTACCAACTTTATCGACCGACTGCTTGTTTCGCCTACCGACATTACTGACTTTGTCGGTAATTGGCGGTTGGAAATGTCGGTTGGGCTAGACCAAGTTTCTAGTTCAATTAGGTTGGCCCATGCCCTTTGTGGGCCGATTTTCAGGTTATGGCCTTGTGGACTGTGCATTTTTTGGGCCCAAAAATAGGTTTTGGACCTTTATTTTTTAAAATTTTCAGTATTTTTAATTTTAAATAATTTGGGCCACTAGGCCAGTTCAAAAAATGTAGCCCAAATTTGGCAATTTTCAAAAAATGTGGATATTTTAAAAAATGTAGTCCAAACCAGCGTCGTTTTGAGAAAGGTAAAACCATAGAAGATGGAACTTATCAAAATGACGTCATTTTGATATATCAAAACAATGTCGTTTCAATACACGGTAAAAGTTAGTCGGTAGGCGGTCGGAGAAACCAGTGTTTTGCTTACCAACTGCGAAATGTCAGAACAAAAAAAATTTCTTTTGGCTACCGTTTGCCAATTGGCGGCAGGTGGGCGGTGTCGGTTAAAATACGATCGGAAAACAGTTGGAATACGGAATGTGGTGAATTTGCCTAGGCCTAAGTGAGAGAACAAGAATCTGGGACTCTGCCGAGAAAAGAGAGGGAGATAAAAATTAGAGAGTTAAGAGCGTGCGCTGGAATAGTGCTTCGGGAACCCAGAAGGCTGTTTTTGCGAAAAAGCTCAGTGAGCTATTCTCAATGCCCTCTTTAATATTTTGAAGTCCATTTATTTAAATTACGTTGTTAAAATGCCCAAATTAGTTTGTAAAGTAAAATTAATATTTAGAATAATGTTTTTATATAATGTCCTTATATAATAATTTATCGTACAAAAATTATAATTGCATTGTTGTACGGACACATTTTTATAGACTAATTAAAAAAAGTTTCTCTAACCCAATTTATTGGAAACTGTCATTTTTTATATACATATATAAAAGAATCAGCAATCTGTTACCGAATCAATCAGATAAGAATTCGCGTAATCGATGCTCTTGGAATATCTCTCTCGCCCTTAAAATGCAGATCTTTGTGAAAACTCTCACTGGAAAGACCACCACCATTGAAGCCGGGTTGAAAGCTCGCGGTGGACTGAAGAAGCAAACTTTGTTGAATTATGACTGAGATGTCTTGATCGTTGGAAGAATTCCCGTAAGGGTGGAAATCCAATGGAGACAAAGTGAAAAAGACAGAGAGAATATTTTCCAGACAATTGTTATTTTTGTCTCTGACCATCACCCTTTATATAGGGTGCAGTGCACCTCTTGGCGAAGGGTTATAACTCTTAGAGAAGAGTTGCAACTCTTCACAAAGAGTTGCACTGTTTCACTTTAAGATAAACTCCATGGAAGTTATCACCTTCCATGGGAGTTATTCTGGTGTGTGGATGACCACACTTGTTATGGTGTGATCATCCCTAAACCATCAACTCCCACTTGATCACATAATAACATTAGGCAATAAACTAAGTTGAGCATAATTACCTTGGTACCAACAATTTTCCCATGCCAACTCTCATCTGTAAATTCTACAGATCGGCGTCAGATTATAACATGGTTCCACGTGCGCACACTTTTGTTATTTTATCTGACCGCACTCTTTACCACATGCTATCCTTTAAACAGTATATTAGGAGTGACTTCATTTTGCTATCTTTCAAACAAATGGTATCAATTATCCGTGGTTTGGAATACAGTTCACACCCTTACCACAATTGACGACTTCAACCGTACACAAGTCCATGCGTCGACCTGTGATGAATTTTTAATCAAGCATTTCCTCTTGATGTACCTTATCAACGTCTTTTACACTCTCAGAGCATAGATATTACCAAGCCTCAACAAGATGCCTTTTAGTGAACTTTTACATACATGTGAGTTGTAATATCCGTACCTCGTCAGTGTCATCTGTCTTTTTACCGACCAATTAAGTCCCCTAATAGGCAGATGTGCATGTAGTCGTTCATTTAGGTGTCCCTGAATCCTTCCGATCATGCACTAACCCATGCAGCTTTTCACCTAGGTGTTTCTTAATCCCATTGTTGCTACATGCTCCTTGAATTTATCCAGAGACAACCTCTTGGTCATAGGATCGGCCACCATCTCTATTGAGGGAATGAATTCAACTTTTATTTCCCCTCTCTCCACTATATCTTGAATATAGTGATAACTTACATCAATGTGTTTGCCCTTAGAGCTTTGTGCTCCACTTTTTATTAGAGAGATGGCGGACTTATTATCACAAAACACATTGACCGGTCTGCTAGGTATACCCAAATTTAAACTCTCAATAAAACGTTTAATCCAGACCGCATTACTTACCGATGTGCTGCAAGATATATACTCAGCTTCCATTGTGGATTTAGCAACACAATTTTGTTTCTTACTTAGCCAAGAAACAACTGTTCCACCGAATAAGAATACATAACCACTGGTTGATTTTCTATCATCAGCATCTCCTGCAAAATCTGCATCTGTGTATCCCACAATTTCTAGATCACTTATACCAAAACATAAACCTATGTTTTTAGTGCCTTGCAAATATCTAAATATTCGCTTTACCGCTTGCCAATGTATCCACCCTGGATTGGATTGATATCTGCTTACCAATCCTACCGCATGATAAATATTAGGCCTTGTGCTTGTCATGGCATACATGAGACTGCTCACAGCCTGGGCATAGGGGACTGATTCCATTTCTTGAATCTTTGTCTCATTTTGAGGACACATTTTCTTGCTTAAGTGCAGACCCTTAGAAACAGGTGTACTTAAGGGTTTACAGTTATTCATTTTAAACTTCTTAAGTATCTTTTCTAAATATTTCTCTTGATCCAAGTACAATAACTTTGAATTTCTATTTCTAGAAATTCTTATTCCCAAGACATAGGTAGCAGCCCCCATGTCTTTCATTTCAAACTTGGATGCTAAGAAACTCTTTGTCTCTTTTATCATGTTTAAACAATTACTGGTAAGCAATATATCGTCTACATATAATGACAAAATTGAAAATTTACCATTATTTATACTTATGTAAACACAGTGATCTAGTGGACTTATCTCGAAACCAATTTCTAGTATAGCTTGGTGGAACTTCAAATACCATTGTCTCGATGATTGTTTAAGTCCATATAGAGATCTTTTTAATTTATAGACTTTCTCTTCATGTCATTTTTCTGGGAATCCTTCAGGTTGAATCATATAGATGTCCTCTTTTAGTTCCCCGTTTAAGAATGCTGTTTTAACATCCAACTGATGTAATTCCAAATCCATCTTGGCTACCACTGACATGATTATTCTTACTGAGGCAAACTTGGCCACAGGTGAATATGTATCAACAAAGTNATCATCAGCATCTCCTGCAAAATCTGCATCTGTGTATCCCACAATTTCTAGATCACTTATACCAAAACATAAACCTATGTTTTTAGTGCCTTGCAAATATCTAAATATTCGCTTTACCGCTTGCCAATGTATCCACCCTGGATTGGATTGATATCTGCTTACCAATCCTACCACATGATAAATATTAGGCCTTGTGCTTGTCATGGCATACATGAGACTGCTCACAGCCTGGGCATAGGGGACTGATTCCATTTCTTGAATCTTTGTCTCATTTTGAGGACACATTTTCTTGCTTAAGTGCTGACCCTTAGAAACAGGTGTACTTAAGGGTTTACAGTTATTCATTTTAAACTTCTTAAGTATCTTTTCTAAATATTTCTCTTGATCCAAGTACAATAATTTTGAATTTCTATTTCTAGAAATTCTTATTCCCAAGACATAGGTAGCAGCCCCCATGTCTTTCATTTCAAACTTGGATGCTAAGAAACTCTTTGTCTCTTTTATCATGTTTAAACAATTACTGGTAAGCAATATATCGTCTACATATAATGACAAAATTGAAAATTTACCATTATTTATACTTATGTAAACACAGTGATCTAGTGGACTTACCTCGAAACCAATTTCTAGTATAGCTTGGTGGAACTTCAAATACCATTGTCTCGATGATTGTTTAAGTCCATATAGAGATCTTTTTAATTTATAGACTTTCTCTTCATGTCATTTTTCTGGGAATCCTTCAGGTTGAATCATATAGATGTCCTCTTTTAATTCCCTGTTTAAGAATGCTGTTTTAACATCCAACTGATGTAATTCCAAATCCATCTTGGCTACCACTGACATGATTATTCTTACTGAGGCAAACTTGGCCACAGGTAAATATGTATCAACAAAGTCTATACCGGGTTGCTGAGTAAACCCTTTGGCTACCAATCTAGCTTTATACTTGTCAAGGCTTCCATCTGCTTTGAATTTTATTCTAAGTACCCACTTGCATCCAATGGCTTTCCTTTGATTTGGTAGGTCTGTGAGCTCCCACACATCATTTTTCCTGATCGAATCGAGCTCCTCATTCATAGCTTCAATCCATTTGTCAGCATCGTGTCTTCTCATAGCTTTTTTGAAACTTGCCGGATCATCTTGTAGATTTATATCATCTACACTTAGTACATAATGATCCCTAAGAATGCTTGATGGTCGCCTTTGCCTTTTACTCCCACTGTTTTCAATATTTGTATCAGCATGAGATTGATTGCTCCCACTGCTCCCACTGCTCCCACTGTTTCCATCAGTAGTATCAATGTGTGATTGATCTTTAGATTTCGTTTTTCTCCCACTAATCTGAAGATCTATCACATGTTTGTCTTCTAATGAAATTTCTGGGACTTCTGAACATGCGGGATTATCACCTTGTAAAAGTCTGATCTCGTCCATAGGATTAATTTGATTGGTATTTTCTAGAAAAACAGCGTCTCTGCTTTCGATTAATCATTTCTCAGAATGATAGAATCGGTAGCCACTACCATTCTCTACATAACCAATAAACCTGCATTTCCAGGTTTTACTGCATAATTTGTCTCTTAAGGGTTTTGGGATAAAGACATGTGCTTTACATCCCCATACCTTAAGATTGTCAATGTCTAGTTTTAGGCCTGTCCAATATTCATAAGGTGTGAGTAGCTTTGATTTAGTCTTAACTCGGTTAAGTATATATGCTGCCGTAGATAAAGCCTCCCCCAAAAAATGTATGGGTAAATCAGCATATGCCATCATGGACCTTGTCATGTCCATCAATGTTCTGTTTCTTCTTTCTGAAATTTCATTTTGTTGAGGCTTATAAAGCATTGTGTATAAATGCCTTATTCCACTTGCCTTACAGAAAGAATCCATGGCTTCATACTCACCGCCTCTATCATTATTTAAATTCTTAATGGACCAACCCAATATATTTTCTACCTCCAATTTATATTCTTTAAATTTGTCAATGGCTTCAGACTTGTGTCTGAGGAGGTAGATATGTCCATACCTTGAATAATCATCAGTAAAAGTAATAAAATATTCCATTCCTCTATGTGTCTTAGTTCTTAAAGGTCCACAAATATCAAAATGAATTATTTCCAATAAATTTGATGATTTCCAATGTTTTGAAAAAGACTTATTGGTCATTTTTCCCTTAATACATGATTCACATATATTAAAATCTTCAGAATTTAGTTTTGGTAATAATCCACTTGTACTCATTCTAATCATCTTGTTTTTGTTTATGTGACCTAATCGTAAATGCCATAAATAAGAACTATTGATAGACACATTCAAATAATCAGAAATAGAAATTTTATTATCAACTTTAAGTAAATACATATTGTCTACTTTTACACTTTTCACTGATACATTTCCCTTACTTATATAGACCTTTACAGACTTGAATTTAATCCCGTATCCCTTACCATCTAACACAGGAACTGATATTAGATTTCGGCGGATACTAGGCACATACAATACATCATATAAAACAATGATCGAACCATTTACAGAAATCTTACATTTTCCTTCGCCTAACACGTCACTGTAAGTGTTGTTGCCCATGTAAACTTTGTGCTCACCGACTGCCTTGTCCTTGAAGTCCATGAAAAATTCTCGGCATCTGGTTATGTGTCTTGTTGCTGCTGAATCGATCCACCAAGAATTTGTTGTCGGTTCTGCCATCATCACTTCAGTAACTGTCATTGCTATTTCTTTCTGGTTCCGGCCACCATTGTTCTTGGGACATTTCGCCTTGAAGTGTCCCAGTTTTCCACATTTGAAGCATGCTCCCTTAACTTTGTTGCCACCTTTGGGCTTACCCTTCCAATTGTTCTTGAACTTCTTGGGTTTGCCCTTGAATGTTGGAACACGCGGAGTCTGAGACACAGTATGAGCCATCAGAAGGTTGCTAGATGTCCCTTCTCTTCTTGTTCTTTTCATTCTCTCTTCTTCTAACACAAGCAAGACTGGGAGAGATACCACAGAAACTTATTTGCCACTATGTGTCAAAGTAGTTACTACATGTTCCCATGATAAAGGAAGACCATTCAATATGGTGGTCACTTGCATTTTATCTGACACAGGATGACCAGCATTTGCGAGTTCCTTTGCAATAAGTTCCATTTGATTGACAAAGTCACCCACATAATCATCCTCACCCATACGAGCACTGTTATATTTGTCTAATAACAGTTGTATGTGAGTGTCAGACCTAGGACCGTATTTTTGCTCTAAGGCCTCCATCATGGCTTTCGCTGTCTCATGTTTTTCAAAGAGAGAAATAATGTTATCTTTCATACTGTGTAGAAGTGTAGCTTTAGCCATTAGGTCGTCTTCTATCTATTTCTTGATGGCCTTGTCATCTTGTTGGTCTTCTACATTTGGCTTATCAATTGTAAGAGTGTATAAAGTTCTCTCATGCGTCAGTACATAAGAGATGTGTCGTTTCCACATTCTAAAATTGATTCCATTAAGGCTCTCAACCTTTGAGGAATCTATACCGCTTTTAATAGCCATTTTAGAAAGTGGATACAATATAATTAAACTGAGTAATATAAATAAATATGTATTGTCGTAATTACAACACTTCAAACAGAAATTAAAAATGTGGTTCCAAATACAACACACCAAACAGAAAAAATAAACATGTGATTGTGCTTATTACAAACCAATAAATAATAATAATAATAATTATTGTTCAGAATTTACTAGTTATCCGGATAGATCACCTCTGATTCTTATCCTTACGAGGTTGACGGGAAGATTCTCCCCTTTCCCAAACGTTCGGGTGAACATTAGGGCCTGAATACTTTGCACGCTCTTCCCCTTCGAATGTTGGCTCCAATGGCTTTTGAACGGCCAAATCAGGGTTGAAACGAGCCAGAACGAGCAAAATTACGAAAGTGGGTTCGGATCTGGCCGGTTCAGGCGGTTCAGGCGGACCGGACCGGTCAACTCTAGACCGGTTGACTTTGCTGGCGGCTCGGCGCGCCACGCGGCTGGAGCGTGCAGGTTGGCTGGGCAATAGGCCGGGTTGGGTCTGTTGGATGGATCGGGCTGGTTGCAGCAAAGCTTTGCGGGCCGGGTCGGTCAACCTCGGGCTGGATCGGGTGGGGAGTCGGGTCGGGCTGTTCCTGTTGCGTGAAATGGCATCGTGCAGCTTCTTACGGGCTGTTTCCCTGATGCGCGGAATGGCGACGTTTCGTTCTGAAATGGCGCCGTTTAGCGTAACACGGGTGGACGCCCGTTCCAGAAGCGAAACGGCGTCATTATGGGAAACCGGAACGACGTCGTTTCCAGGAGGGCCAAAAGGCGCCTCTGGAACGCATGAAACGGCGTCGTTCCACTTAAGTGGAACGACGACGTTTCCAGGAGGCGTGCTGGAAGGGCTCCCACTGCTCAAAACGACGTAGTTTTGAGCAGGGGGTCTTCTTCAACCTCTAGAGGCCCTGAAACCGATTTTTTTACCAAAAAATTAAATCTAGGAACCTTAGAAATTTTTCTTGAAATTAATGGACCCGAATATGTACCTTTTTCCAGAATTGACTCCTCAATTCTTTCAAATCCAGGAGGAGGAGAATTTTTTGTAGATCCGGATGAAGAATCTGATGAGAAAAAAATTGGATTTTGACCAATGAAAAAATTCATTAAATTTTTCCAATAATTTTCTTCAATTTCGAATCTCCTCTTTAAGACTTGAATATTTCCAGTATATTTAACACCCCCAACAGTCACTGTCAATGGATCTTCATTCGGTTTTGCAATTGACTGATGGAGATTGTAAAATGCAACCGATGTAGCCAATCCCAGGATTTGTCTGTTTATGGTTTTCTGTACTACATCAAGAATTTTCTCTGATTTTTTTTCTTTGTCTTCTTCTTCTCCCATCACAAGGCTCTGATACCACTGTTGAATTATGACTGAGATGTCTTGATCGTTGGAAGAATTCCCGTAAGGTTGGAAATCCAATGGAGACAAAGTGAAAAAGACAGAGAGAATATTTTCCAGACAATTGTTATTTTTGTCTCTGACCATCACCCTTTATATAGGGTGTAGTGCACCTCTTGGTGAAGGGTTATAACTCTTAGAGAAGAGTTGTAACTCTTCACAAAGAGTTGCACTGTTTCACTTTAAGATAAACTCCATGGAAATTATTACTTTTCATGGAAATTATTCTAGTGTGTGGATGACCACACTTGTTATGGTGTGATCATCCCTAAACCATCAAACTTAGCAAAGGCAATAGGTTCAGAGAAGAATCGGGCCTGCATTGCTCCTGCGCCTTTGTGGTAAATCATACTCATGACGCAAAAAAATTTACAAATCAGACGTGCGTTGCTCTTGGGCCTTTTGTGGTAAATCATTCTCACTATGCCTTTGTCGTAGCACCGTTGCCCAAAAAAATTATGAGCACCACCAGAGAAGAATCATGGTAGGCAAATAGATGGATCCTCAAAGATCGTTTTGTCCTCTGATACATGTGAAAATCATAGACAAAAATGATGAGAGGAGAAAATGAAGAAAAACATAATGAGATTGAGACAGGGAATTAAGAAGAGAGAGAGAAACATACAAGAATTATGTGATTTGACCTTTAATCTACATCTTTCTAAACAATCATCTAATTCATTGCGACATTTTGGAAACCATTCTCTGTGAAGTCCACCTATCGTTCTTATTACTTTCTTGTTATCGTTGATGATCGACTATACTCTTTTTACATGGGGAGTAACCATATTTATAAATTTGAACCTATTGAATAGTAAATCAATTCAGGCTATAAGAGATTAAAAATAAAAAAATAAAAAAATTTAAAATTTTATAGTGGAGTCTACAAAAACACAAAGGAAAAGCTTGGACTGATTTACTGTTCAATCAACCCAAACTTATATATATCATTACTCTTACATGGGTATATGCATCTAAATCTCAAATTAGACTTATTGTTCAAGCGTTTTGTTTTTTGTTTTTTTGAGTTGATTGCTACTCAATTCATTGAAATCAAGTGTCTTAGATCTAATAATGGCACATAATTTAAAATGATTGATTTTTTTTCTCTTCCAAAGTGTGATTCACTAACTTAATCGTGTTGAATCTCCACAACAAAATACAATAGTCGAACGTAAACATCAACACCTTTTAATTGTTGTTCGAGCTCTTTGTTTCCGAGCTCATATTTCATTATACTTCTGGGGTGAATGTATATCACTGCTGCATATCTCATAAATTGCATTCCTACCCCTCTTCTTTGCAATAAACTTCATATAAATTCGTACATTTTGTTTCTCCTCCTTACACACATCTTCGTGTTTTTGAATGTTTTGTTATGCATCTTCCATTAATAGGCATCTATCCAAATTTGATCCAAGCTATGGAGCTCATACTTGTATTTTCATTGGCTACCCTTATGGCATCAAGGTTACAAATTATATGATCTTAACACAAAATCCATTTTTGTCTCCCGTGTCATATTTCATGAAACCACATTTCCCTTTTCTCAAGCATTCTTGCATTCTTCTACACAGTCTTCACTGCCTAGCGATAATGTTGTGTTAGCTAATCCTTTTCCCATTTCATTTAAACTATGTTTTTCCCTTCAAAAACTCATTGAAAATATAGTGATGAATGTACTTGCGACTATCAGATTTTTTTTACAATTGTTAGGTTGTGAAAAATAACCTCTTCATTGAAATTCTTCAGTCATGAAGGTCTACAACAATTTTTAACACGTACGCTCTGTCAATGATATTATGTACAACAATTATTTGTCGGTACATGTTCCTGCTAAAAAAAAATTAATTAGAGATTTAAATTGAGAGGGCAATAGAGTGATGACATGATATATAGTCATCATAGACAATAAAGACAGGCACAACGTGGGATATATTGAATAATGCAGTGCAAGCTTGGTCTGGTCGTATATTGATAATGGGCATTGAATTCTACCTGTCTTTTTCAAATCAATAATAAAAATTAAATTACCAGTTGGAGCATCATTTATCGGTTGCACAGGCCAATATCCTGCATCAGTTGTAATGAATTACTGGATCTTTTTTATTTATTTATTTTTTATAAGCAATATTAGGAAAAAGAGAATAGATCAAGGTGTATCATATTCATTCTTGATTCTTACAGTAGAGAGAAAAGGAAAAGAAATGGGAATGCTCCTATAAATATTATGGGAAGTGGCCCATTTGACAACAAAATGTGCTCAGAGATCAATACTCCTAGAAACCTTGGTCATAGACTAAGAAGAAAAAGAAGATAAAATAAAAGTTACATCTGCAATAATCTCCTTAGATGACCATTCAATACAAAAGCTAGGATTCTTCAGAGCCATAATAGTAACCAAAGAGTCACATTCTAGAATTAATCTTGAAGAAGGAAAAAAAAAATTTGTTGTTTCCACTGCTAGTAGAGCTGCATGTGCTTCTCCATCATTAATATCCAAAAGAGGTAATTTTTTAGCAGTTGCCCGAAGAAGAGATCCGTCATGATCTGAAATGACTGCCGCAGCAACCATGTAATTTGAATGAACTGCTACATCAAAATTTAGCTTGAGATAACCAAGAGGTAGAGGATTCCAGGATGCTATCAAATTCTTAACAGTCCATGCCTTCTGATGAATTGCAATAGATTTTTGAATTTGAATCAAAAGTTTATGAAAATGTGGTGCAACATTATTATGAACACAATATTCCTTGCACCCCATATAGCATCAAGAGCAATTACCACTGATAATTGAAAATTTTCCACATCATAAATAGGAATATGAAGAACTTTATGTGGGTGTAAGATAACCTTGATCCAAAAAGCTATTGGTTGACAGCAAAGTGAGATGAATCCAACGACCATTTAGAAGATCTCCATATTGCTTGGAGCAAGCTTTATTTTCTGAAGAAGCTGATGCTTTGAATTTGAAGATATTCTGTCGGGTTGGTAGAATGTTCCAAGCAATTCTCCATAATAAGTGCTTGTGTCTATGTTGCAACTTGAGATTCCACAAGCAATTCCAATCACCAGAAGACAAAGGGCCACTGGTATAAGTGGAAACACAAGCAGCTATATCATAAGCAGAATTAACTGTAAAGATACCTTGAGAGTTTGGTGCCTAGAACCAATCAGAAAAAGGAGTTGATCTAGGAACATGTATTTTCATGATATTTTCTGCAGATATGAGATCAAAGGCTTGAAAAATAAGATCAAGTATCCAAGTTCTGGTGATCTGATCAATCAACTCAGAAATACAAAGAGAAGGATTAATAGAAATATTTATGTTAGGCGATGGTTTAAACAGAGGCAAGATGGGATCCATGGATTATCCCACACATTAAGCATAGAATTGATTAAAATGGTTTTACAAGCCCCTTCAAAAACAATCCCAAGTTTGATAAAATACCCTTTCAAATCCAAGAAGTTGATAGATGTACAGGTGCATCCAACAAATCCAAATTCCTAAGATATTTTCCACAGGTAGCCCGCACCCAAAGAAGATTTTCTTTGTTAAGGATCTTCCAACCAAGTTTGGCAAGTAATGCTGAATTATGATTGCCCATAAGACGGATTCCAAGTCCACTGATACGTATACGAATGCGCACGATTTTGAAATTTATAAAACCACTCGTATTAGATCAATCCTCGTAGGATAGCTCTAAGAGAGGGTATCGATCCGCAGAGATTGTATTTGGTTGTTAAATCATGAAATCCTCAAGATCACTTCTAACTTAACTTTATCAAAAGATATGTGAGTTTTTATAACTAAAAAGAAAACTAAATAACCAAAAAGCTTTTAAACTAAGCTATGCAAATGAAACTAGAAAATGATAAGAGAGATATAGAGGATTGATCTAACTCAATCCTCATACCATAAGTAAGCAAGCCATAGCATGGAATTCACATAAAAGCAAGGTTTTGAGTGTGTGAAGGGTGTCAACCCTCACAACAACTCTTCAAGAATATACTTTTCAAAGGAAATGATAAAGCATCTTAGCTACACTCAAACCACCCACCTAATCTAGATGTGAGATAATCTAAGCTCCCTAGCATGCAATATAAACCCTTCTCAAGCATACACAATTCATTGGAATACGCATAGAACATCTTAGGTTCCACCCCTTTTTCCCACTACTCTAAGTTAAACTAACAAGGATTTAAGTTGTGGTCCCTAGCATGCAATATCATATCCACTTAGAATCATGTCAAAAAATATCATTGCAAAGCTTATAAATCATCCAAGAATTAACACAATCCTTCATAGACAAGAAGAGTATATATCTCAAATGGTGTTTGCATTAAGCCCAAAACAAAAGCATGTTACAATCACCTCACACATTTATATAAACTCCAAACTAAACTACTCAACTCATAGTACTTGGATTAAGCCAAATCAAACCCTAAAAAGGATTTAGTTCCTCATGAGGGTTATGGAAACTACCATTGTTTTGGAGAAAGCCATTCCCCAAGGAAACCAAGCACTAAGAGAGAGTTCTTACCTACTGGACAGAAGTAAAAACAAGTAAGAACAAAGCTAAAAACTACTCTGGAATGAAAACTAAGCTAAGCTATATCATTCTCGGACTCATACAATCCCATATATAGAAAATGAAGCTTGATCTTTCTTAAGGAAAGATCAAGCAAAAAATCTAATGTTCTAGCTGCTAGGATCCTCTGAGGGGTGATTTCGGCGCCCACAATGTGCTGGCAAGCCGCAACTTTGGACCAAGAAAGATCTCCACCGCCATTAGCTGTCAAACAGCTGTTCACGTTCTGGAAGACCCGATGGGATCGATCACCTGCTTTCTACGATCGATCCCAGGCTACGATCGATCCCTGATTGGTACGTCGATTCCCTGGTAGTCTACGTCATCCCTGGTACACTTCTCAGGTCTTTGTTGTCTCTTTAAGCTTTAATAATTAAGATCTGAATGTGTTTCCATTTAAGACCTAAAAGATTAAGACACACTAAACACAGCGAAAACATTAATAATAACACAAACTAAGGTATAACACATGCGAGTTAAGGGGCTCGAATGTATAACATTCAGCACTTATCATCCACCTAAAAGATTTGGAAAACAAATCTTTTTCCATGAAAGCAAGGAAAAATTATGAGCTTTATTAGTTGGAAAATCCCACCAAAATTTCCAAGCAGCCGTATCCAAATCTTTACAGAGACTAGAAGGAAATTTAAACAGAGACATCGAGTAGGTAGGGATAGAGTTAGCCACAGTCTTGATCAGAATAGTCTTAGCAGCTTGAGATAAAAGTTTGGCTTTCCAACCTGAAATTCTGTTCAGTATTGTCTGTTTGATGTCCTCAAAAGCAGCAGCTTTGTTTCAATGAAAGAATAAAGGTAATCCCAGATATTTAGTCAAAGGTGAAATTTGGTTTAGATTAAGGATGAACTTAATAGATAAAATAGTGGAATCCTTGGAATTCTTGCTGAAAAAGGTAGAAGATTTAGTAAAATTTACCATTTAGCCAGACCAACCTTCATACTTCTTGAGGCACTTGAGGAAGGTGGCAGCTTCATTTACTTTGGCTTTGGAGAAAAAGAAGAAGTCATCCGCATAGGCCAAGTGAGAAATAGAGGGACTATTCTTGCTAATCTGAATTTCATGTAAATTACCCTTCATTTCTTCTGATAAAATTAACCTGAAAAGGGCTTAAGGACCAAGAACAAAAAGGAAGGGGGAAAGAGGATCACCCTGCCTTAAACCTCTGGTGGAGGAAAAATTTCCATGATAAGAGTCATCCAGCATAATAGAGAACTTGACTGAAGATAAACATTGATGCACAAGATGAATCCATGATGAATTAAAACCTGAGAGGGTAAAAATCTGAAAAAGAAAAGACCACTTCATCTAATCAAATGCTTTTGCCATATCCAATTTAACCGCGATCCAACCACCATTACCTCTCTTATTTTTTCGAGAGTGAAATATTTCATGAGCCATAATCGCATTGTCGTGAATAGATCTTCCCTTCAAAAAAACAGATTGGTTTGGGGAAATAATATTTTGAAGCAGAAGCTTTAAACTGTTGGCTAAGATTTTCGAAATAATCTTGTAATTAAAATTAGCAAGACTAATAGGCTTAAATTGATTGGCTCTAGAAGGATTATCAGTCTTACGAATTAAAACGAGGTTAGTGTGATTGATCTCTTTCAGCATATGACCCCTTCTAAAAAAGGATTGAATAAATAGAATCACATCAATCCTAACAATATGCCAATAAGTCTTATAAAATAAACCCGTTATTCCATCAGGACTAGGGGCTTTATTAAAACCTAAATGAGTAATAACATAATAAATTTCCTTTTCTTCAGGGATGGCACAAAGCATAGTATTATCATCAACAGAGATTGTAGGGCTAAAAAGATGATCCAGCTCTTCATCCAGGACAAGGTTAGAAGTAGTAAAACAGTTTGCACAATATGAGCAAAAGTAATTCCCAATATCAATTCTACTCTTTAACCTGGTGCCATCATTGTTTTTCAACATAGATACAGAATTAAATCTTCTATGGTTAATAGTGGAAGCATGAAAAAATTTAGTGTTTAAATCTGGATAGGTCAACCATAATTCACGAGTTTCTGCTTCCAAAGATTCTCTTCCCTGATTAGCTGCTCTTGAAGATTCATTTGGAGAGTATTTTTTGCTTCCAGATTTTTCGGAGAAGAGGGAACTTTTTGAATAATATCAATATCAGCACTGAGCTGTTTAATTGCAGCTTGAATGTTGCCGAAGTGAGATAAATTCCACAGCTTTAGGGCTCCTTTAGTTGATTTTCACTTCCTACAAATAGAAAATGCGGCTGATCTTGCAATCAAAGGAAGCCATGCATTGGCAATAACCTGGAAACTAGAAATGTCCCGAATCCAAAAGGCCTCAAATTTGAGAGGTTTTGGAAGATGGTTGATCGTAACAGCATAATCGGGTTGTGATAAGATTCGATTGCTAGCAAGTGACAAAGCTTGGCTTCAGGAAAAAGGTGGATCCAGTCCTGATTTGCAAAACTTCTGTCCAAACGCTCCTTGATATTAGCCGAACCAACTCTCTTGTTGGTCCAAGTAAATGGATTGCTAGAATACCCTAAATCCACAAGACCATTAGTCCGAACAAAATTGGAGAATGATTCGTTGAGGATGAAACAAAAACTCTTCCACCCACTTTATTAGATTGTGAGAGAATTGCATTGAACTTACCCATTAGCAGCCAGGGACCAACAAAATCTTCTCCTAGCTAAGTTACACTATCCCAGAAACCCAGCTTATCAGACCAAGTTGAAGGGCCATGCAGACAAGAGAGAAGCTACAGCTGATGAGGAGGGTCCGAATAAACAAGACAAGAAATTTGAAATCTATTCTGATTAATAGGTTTCACTTCTATATTGGCATTCTAAACAACCACAATACCACCTTTAGCTCTCACTGGTGGGATTTGGCTCAAAAAAGGAAAGCCCAAACGCAGCATCAATAGACATTTTAGTTTCACACAAAAAAATCAAAACAGGTCTGTGAGTCTTGATTATAGATCGTAAGGCCCTCACTGTTGTACCACGACCTAGACCACGGTAGTTCTAGGCAAGGAACTTCATGGAGGAGTAAGGGGCATGGGAAGGCCTACTACCTTAGCCACAATAGTATCAGTAGGAGACGACTGCTCTGGTTCAAACAAAGCCAAATTGGTTGAAAGTTCTATGATAAATGGATCTTCTGAGCCCTGGTCCATAGGGGGCAGTAGCAGTTTCATTAGCAACTAGAGGCTCTGTATTAACGTCTGTAGCAATGGAATCCAGTGCAACCAGATTTGGTTCATCTCTTAGAGTCAAAGGAGGATCAATCTTGCGTTTTTTGAAAGGTTGAGGGGATGAGAGGGGGGCAGGGGGAGTTACAAGTTTGAAATAAGGAGAGAATTTTGGTATATGTTCTTTTATGGATTTTCTCGAGGAAGAGGAGAGAAGAAGGAGGCGACTCGAAGTGGAAGATGAAGATGAGTGAGGGCTGGAAGAATGGGCTGAGGAAATGGGGTTAAGTTCAGACAGTGAAGGGGAATGGGCTACATGAGTTGGAGTAAAAGTGGTAAAGTTGGTTCAACTTGGGAATGGCCCAAAACTTGGAGGGGTTTCGTTTTTTTTGGGTAAAGGAGGGTCTAGAGAAATCATGGCCCAAAAAAACTGAAGGGTGTGGGAAAGTCAACTTTTGGATTGGTATGTGCAGTTGGGGATTTATGGAGAGGATTTAAAGGAGTAAAGGGGGTGTCAGTTGAATTGATGAGGGAAGGGGTTGGATAGTAGTCGACAGTAACTGGAAGTGAGATAGTTGGGACAAAAGAGGAAGGAATATTTCTGGTGGGACTAACTCTATTCGAAATAGTTGGAGCAAAAGGTTTGGAAGGAAATGGGGTAAGGCTGCCACCAATGCATAACGTGGAGAGAGAGATGAAAGTACTAAATGATGGAGATGCTTTGTGGTAAGAGGAACTCGAAACACCAGTACTATGGGTGTCCTGAAATACATTGAAATTAGAGGAGTCCATAGCAAAAGCTCGGAGAGCTGCTGAATAAGGGGGATCATAGACTTGTGGTTGATGAATAGGACAGAGAGGAGCAATATGGCCTAAATTTCCACATTTAAAATAGAGCTCGGAGAGTTGTTCATATCTAAAAGAGATTCTGCTAGGAGGTTTACTTGGCCAGTTAAGGATAAAACCTTGAATCAAAGGTTTGGTAACATTGATCATCACTTTGATATGAAGGCATTCAGTGAGTTGCATACCCCGTGTTCAGCGTTGTCAATTTTCAACAAATTTCCAATCCAGGTACCAATACTATTGGCATTAGTAGTGGTCATGTGATCCGATGGAAGACCAAAAACTTGTATCCAGTAAGCTTCATGACTGAAATCTATGTCTTCCAAGGGAACTTTAGGATCCCATCGTTGAAGGAATAGCGGGTGACCATTGATGTTCCATGGTGTTTGATCCAGAACTTTTTTGATATTAATGTTTGATTTGAACTTGAAAAGAAAAATGTTAGGACCTATATCTGCTATAGAAAGAGCTTCGACAAACTTCCATGCTCGTTGGAGACAAACCGATATGAGATCTAGGAACCGTTTGGAGCGAAATTAATTTCCCAATCAGAGTGAGATTGATGTTACGAATTGCTTTAGGTGAACAAGGCCGTAATGGAGGAGGAGGATCCTTCCAATTAAGAGCTTGGGTTTCAGAAATGCGGAGATCCATGGGAAGGATATGGAGAAAGGAAAAAAAGTAAGAGGAAAGAGAAGAAAGCTCAAAGGAGAGAGCGGCTAACACAGTTCATAGAGTACTACTAGATCTTATTCTAACACAATGAGCTATGTTTAACTGTCAAATTTTAATGGAAAACCATTTCATTTTTTTTAAAAAAAAATTAATGGAAAATATGCAAATGGTATCAAAGCCAGGTTTTAACGCTAAGTTATATGGTACTGGGGCACTGCATAACGAGAACGTCAGGAGTTGGTGGTTTATAAAGTGAGTCATGAGTATTGAGTCTTACATCACTTAGTTAGTAGGTGAAACTGGACTTTATAAGTGATTTTAAGAAAACTTCAATATTGAGTAGTCCTTTTGGAGTGACAGTGCAGATGTGGTTAGCGCTTTTCCTTGAGTCGTTATAATTTTAAAGTTTTCCTAGAATCACTTATATATAAAGCTCAGTTTTACCTAGTAACTAAGCGATGTGAGACTCAACACTTATGACTCTTTTTATAAACCACTCATTTTATATAAAGTACCTACTCTATATAGGTTCTTTCTCATCTTCTTAATATGGGACCGAGACAGGGGGTTACAATATATAAGATGAGGGACCATTTGATAGGAATTCAATATTGAAATGCACAATGTCGTGAGGACGGACAAATGGAATTGATTTTCCTCTCCAAGTAACTGTGGATGTAAATCTGTCTTAATGCTTTATGACGTACATTTAAGAGATAAATGAATGCATTTGAGAAGATATATATATTCAGCATAGAGGTAAGGTGATTTTAACCACTATAATTTGGAACTGATAGAATCTAGAATGGCTGATTAGCTGCATTATGTTGTCCTGCTGAGGAAATAGGTTGTAATTGGGTAAATACTAAATTAAATTCATTTTAGGCAAGATGTCCAAATTTGATATGTCAATTTTCAAGCACATAAAGTTACAAGTATTGAGGATTATGCCCTAAATCTCAAATGTTTTAGGTTGACATTAAAGTTTGTAATGAATAAAATTTATTATTCACTGGTTAAATTTTTAGCATATGGCATATGATCTTTTGTATTTCCGTTGATTATCCCACATGTGAAAGGGTCCTTAGATTGCATTGAATATGATCTATGAGTGTGAGCAAAGAATTGTCACACAATGTCTTAGTTTATAATCTTTGTAGTGTAAAATCTATTTTGTTCGTATCGGTAATGGAATTGGGCATTCCATTAATGAAAACTGTTACATATTAATCTAAATGATTTACTTTAATTAGGTGAAGAAGAGGTTTCAGGTTGATGTGTAAGTGTGTAAGGTGGTATGCACTGAACTGCCATGGAAGTTGTCTTTCCATAAAAATATTGTCTTTGAAAAAGACAAGAAATCTCAGACTACTTATGCAATTGGTTTTAAATCCTGGGAGGATTATGGATTCAAATGTGAAGTGGAAGTTACTTTGATGCATTAAAGAGTGAGACCTTACATGCAATCAACATCTTTTGTGCGTTGGGTGATCACATATAGTATTGTGAAAAAGCTTTTTTTTTTCTTTTTTTATTAAAGAAAGAATCCAAGTCATTTTTTAAAAATGATAAGAAATTTTTCATTGAATAGGGTTTTATAAGGGTTTATTCTTAGTCTCTAGTCAGAGTATTTTGGTAAGGAGAATACTAAAATATTATGTACATGAGAAATGAGGATTCACGAGTACGAGAATAATAAGATAAAATATAATATTTAAAGAATAAGAGGTAGAGAATTAGTGTGACAGTATCCACAATCCTAATAAAATTTGTGTATACAGGAATGTGTCACCAGAAATAATGCTCTAGCTTTTATTTTTTATTACTCTTTTATTTTATTTTTTTAAATATATGTGTGCGTGAAGTTGCTACAATGAGTTTTAGGTTGGTACAAAATTACTCCTAGATCTAATTTTTGTAATCAACTCTATGAATTTTGCTACTCTTTTTCAAATAAATCATTCCATCTATTTTTTTGTGGATTTATTAATAGAATTCATGAGAAAATATAAATATACCTCCATAGTAAAAAAATAAAAATAAAAAAATAAAAAAACTACAAAGGCTTATGGCAACGAGTCGGGTGGTTTCCACTCACACTCCTTTGTTGGTGAGTTCCCTTCTGAAGGTCAGTAGGTGGATGGGTTGGGTTGGCCGCAGAGGGGACAAATACTTATGCAGTTTACCCACAACTTACAAGGGTGGGTTGTCCTAGGGGGGTCCACCTAGGGGTACAACCAATGGAAGTGGGTCACCGTTCATAGGAGGGTCCACCTTCTCTTATCTAATACTCATGATAATAATGTAGGCACCGTTTGTTAACCCCTTCCCACCCCCCTAACATATTATCATGCAGTGTGCACTACTTAGCCGTGTGAAATGTGGTACTTCTCTTATCAAATTGAGTGATGATTCTCAGCAGCCCAGGCTGATGCTACAGTGCATCAGCCTGGGCTAAATAAGAGGAGGAGAAAAAAAATAAAAAATACTATTTACGGGGCCCATGAACAGTGATTTCACTGTTCATGTGCCTGGGCTGATGCACTGTTGCATCAGCCCAGGCTGTCGTTGATCTTTACTCTATCAAATTTCAAAGTGGTAAATTATTACTTCCAATAATGCCCCCGAAGACCATTTTCTAATCAAAACCGAGACTCCCTTTTTTTGGCCTTCGTCTTTTTCCTTCTTTTCCCCTGCACTTCAACAGAAAAAGAAAACTCTCTGCAGAGGCAATGTCACCGTGCGAATCTTTAGTTAATTTTCATCCAGATGATTTGCCTAACGTCTTCGTGCGAATCTTTCAGAGCTGTAAAATCCACACTGGTGATTTGAACATCACTCGAACGGAGCTACAGTATATCTCAGTCTATTTTCGCTTATAAAAAGGAAGACCATGAGAAAAATATCAGGGAAACTCAAGGCCACCTCCAGTAACAAGCTTTGTGAACCCATTCAAAGAGTGTGGATGAGAAGAACCGATCAAATACTCACACGATTACAAACGCATGTAAGAAATTCTACATACTTTCCAAATAATTTTATTTTATTTTATTTTTAAAAAAAGGGTGGGGTGGGGTGGTTGGCTAAGCCACCAGGCGGCCACCATCGCCACCCCGAAACCCAATCGAGGGTGGCCGCAACCCACGGGGTGGCTCGCAAGCCACCCGAAACCCAGTGGGGGTGGGTCGCAACCCACCCCCGCGTGTTTAGGGGTAGCCGCAACCCACCCCGCAACCCACGGGGTGGGCTCGCGGGCCACCCCAAAACTAGTCAAGGGTGGGTTGCGACCCACCCCTAGGGTTGCAGGGGTGGGCCGTAACCTACCCCCGGAACCACAGGGTGGCTTGCGACGCCGCCCCGAAACCCAAGTTGGGGGTGGGTCGCAGCCCACCCCCAGGGTTGCAGGGTGGACGCAACCCACCCCCACAACCCACGGGGTGGCTCACGAGCCACCCGAAACCCAGTCGGGGTGGGTCGCAACCCACCCTTGCAACCCACGGGGGTGGCTCACGAGCTACCTCGAAACCCAGTCGGGGTGGGTCGCAACCCCACCCCTGCAACCCATGAGCCACCTCGAAACCCAGTCGAGGGTGGGTCGCGACCCACCCCTAGGGTTGCAGGGGTGGTCGCAACCCACGGGGTGGCTTGCGAGCCACCCCGAAACCTAGTCGGGGGTGGCTCGCGAGCCATCCCCTAGGGTTGCAGGGGTGGCCATAACCCACCCCCAGGGTCGTAGGGGTGGCTGCAAGCCACCCCTGCAACTCACGGGGTGGCTCACGAGCCATCGCTGGTTACTGTCCTACAAGATATAAAAAAAAAAAAAGAGCTAGGAACCTTGATGATGACTATTTTAGAGTGTTAAACCATTAGTATCCCATAAACGTTGTTTATTTATTTATTTTTTGTCCTTAATATAATAGTTAACCATTACAGTGTATTCCATGCCATTGAATAAAGAAAGCACCGTTGATGGTAGACTGGTAATAGGGCAAATGTGATAGATCTGATTACGATCTATATTTTACATTTGTTACAAAATAGCTTGTGAAAGGAAAATGAATAAAACAAACTTGTTAGATCAGAGAATTTGTTTATATTTTAAAATAAACATATGTCGTAATTAGGATCCTTCATATATCGTTTTTTAAATGAAAACCTATAGGTTTTTTTAGTTTTGGGTTTTCTCTCTATAGAATATCAAAAGATACTTTGGATATTTTACTATTGAAATTAACACCACTAAAATATAAGACTTAAGGAGGACATATTGCAGCTAGTAAGATCTAATATATTTTTTATTTTTTCTTTCTTTCGTGTACGATCATAGCTACATTCATACTCATTGCGATTAAGACCGATGAAGGCCAAGGTATGCTGCTCTTTCAAATTTCTAATGTGTTTTTTTTTTCTTTCTTTCTAATTGTTAATATGTCATTTTTATTGATCCACCCTTAAGAAATATGGTATTGAATATGGGTTTCGTAATTATACTATAACATGTTTGTTTATATTTTTTGGTACATTGTTCGAAATGATATTTTTTAGATGTCATTGCCACATACACCTCGTAAGTCTCCTCATAAGAGTGTATCTCATAGTACA
>FXXK01001526.1:27012-57042 GCA_900184695.1 Betula pendula | reverse complement strand
GGGGTTTCTTACCCCCCTATAAATGCGAACGCTATCATTTTCAAGCCTTTCGAGATGGCCGTGAACCAAACTCCAAACAAGAGTTATTTAATTATAGACACTCATCCCTACGCTCGATTGTGGAACGAGCATTCGAGGTTGTGAAGAGGCGTTTTGCTATGTTGAATGAGATGCCCTCCTACCCAGTCCGGTTGCAACGATATTATGTGATTGCATGAATGAACATACATAATTTCATTCAGAAGGACCGCGATGAGATTGATCCATTATTTAAAGAGGCTACGGAAAAAATGTACGGTGAAGAGTGGATCAATATATCTCAGCGAGATTCAATGCCAGCGGCGTCCTACGTAGCACCAGGTGAACGATCGGACCAATCTCCTGAAAGCCAAGATTTTTTGTGGCGAAATATCACGAGACAATGAGCAAAAGCATGTGGGATCATGCTAATAGTCAAAATAAATTGTCAATTTATTTTAATTATGACTTGATTTAGTAAGTACCTTTATTTATCTATAACGACTTCGTTATTCTCGTGATAATCTGTTGTATTAAATCATGATTCTTATGTTCAGATTGAGATTGCTGTAAACATTATTAGAAATAATCGATTTTTATAATGTTATTGTGAATGTTAGATTTACTATGCATCATATATATATATAACAATTGGTTTGGCGAATTGTTGTTTTTTTTTTTTTTTTAATTATTGTATTTTTAAAATTGGTTGAAGATTTTAATTTTTAGTTATAGTTGTACTCTTGGAATTTTTGTATTTATAAATTTATAGATTTTTTTAATTTTTTTTTTTTTTCAAAAACAAATGACATAAAACCATTTAGGTTTGTTACAAGAGTAACACACGTGTAAATTATTATATAACATTAAACGGGGTCGTTAAGCTTAATGACTTATCATACATTTATGTAACTAAAAAAATAAATACATTTTGGGACAGATTTTATATCAAACATATGTCATATTATAACGATCAATATTGATCATCCGTTCATTTACCATTTACAATCGGACCAACATTACTAACCAAATTTAGTAATACAACATATAAAGATAATTACAATAGAACCACGTTTGTCTAAAAGCATCATCACTTGGTTGCCTCTAGGTGAAAATAACACCATTAACATTAAAGCAAGACTCAAACATAAACAAGATAACACAAAAAAAATGCTAAGATATCGCATTTCCCTTGCTTCTTTTTTGGCAAGTTCTCCTTCGAGCCACATCATCTTTGTCGTTGACTCAGATCATAGGTCGGGGCTACGATCATCAATCGAATCGTCAGCTTATACAAAAAACTTGCAATGTGATCCATCCCTGAATTTAGGACACCCGAAGTACTTCCTCCCCCGATTAGTTTTTGACGTCGATGTTTGAATATAACACGTCAAACCACAAAAGCACGTCCACGACTTCTCGGGGCAGTGACCAGTTGTGGTTGACAACAATTCTGACATTTCTTTATTGATAGTTACAAAAGAGTTGGCACGCCACAACCAGCTGAAACAGAGTGACCTTCAACACACAAACATGTCATACTCATTGCAATTAAACCGCATACATGTATATACATATACATAATATGGTAACAATACATATGCCATAAATGGGAATTAAAATAAAATTAGTGTATTCGATGTACTCATTTTTAATTTTAACCTAAAATGAAACATAAAAAATAAAGAAAACCAAATATGAAACCATCAACACGTTGTAAGGTAAATGTTTTCATTAATGTTTTATTTAAATAACTTAAAAAAAAAATGGCAGCCTTGACGGTTTGATTTGTATATATTTATGCTTCTTAGTATATTATATAGCTGGGCATGAGCAGCTTGCTGGTAAAATGTGGCGGCCCAACGTGGAGAAAGTATTTATTAAAATTATGGTAGAAGAAATAAACAACGGCACCAAATTATTTCTGTTTGTAACAAATTATTTACGTCAAACGAAAATAATTTGTTGCCCTTGTTTATTTCTTCTACCATAATTTCAATAAATACTTTCCCACGTCGGGCCGCCACATTTTACCAGCAAGCTGCTCATGCCCAGCTATAATATACTAAGAAGCCTAAATATAAAAATAAATCAGACCGTCAAGGCTGCCATTTTTTTTTTAAGTTATTTAAATAAAACATTAATGAAAACATTTACCTTACAACGTGTTGATGGTTTCATTTTTGGAAGCTGCTTGGTGGGTGTGGATGAAAATGTTTCCCCGTATATATAATTCGTTTGAACTGCTGCTTCTTTATATATATTATACATATAGCAATTCAATAAAATTTAATAATAATTTATTTTATTTTGAAAGTTGCTTGTGGGCGTGGATGGAATATATTTTTCCCGTCCAATGATATTTCGTTGAAATGCTTATTTAACATATATATTACTAATATAATATATATATATATAGCAATTAATTTTTTGTCACGCATAGCATTTAATTTATTTCAGTTATTTCTACGAGATCTTCATGTGGAAATTGTGGTATGTTTTTTCATTGCCGATAGTATTTGAATATTTATTCTCAATGTACATAACTACAATCATTCATCAACTTATCTCTCATTTGATTACATAAACAAATTTTAACAATAGTTGTCACAATTACCATAAGCAATGACAACATCATCAATGAATAAACCAACGAACACACGATATTATTTTTCATCCTAACCTCATCTTCTCAGCAATTTATCCAAACTTATTTGATGATATTTATTACAAATTCCTATTAAATACTACTGAAAATTACTTGGATAAAATTGAGCAAAATGAAGTAATTTTTCCTTGTCCAGAATAGCAAATACATCATTTAACCCTAGAAACACAACCCAAAGTAATAATTTGCCTCATCAAACTGACTAAAAAAACAAAATTCGACCCTGTTTGAAACCCATTTCAGGAGCCACCCCGGAATGGGTTTTGGGGTTGCTCGTGAGCCACCCCGTGAGTCCTACGCGGTGACTCGTGAGCCACCCCGAAATGGGTCACGAGCCACCCAAAAAAAAAAAAAGGAAAGAATTTGGGGTGGCCGGAAGGAGAAGCAGGAAAAAAGAGAGCAATTTTCATGGAGGAGTAGAGGACTCACCGGAAGAAGAAGACTTGAGGAAGCTAAGCACCTAATTTCTATTGAAGTGCAGGCTTCGGTAGAAGAAGATGCAGGGGAAAGGGGAAGAAGATGCAGGGGAAAAGAAGGAAAAAGATGAAAGCCAAAAAAATGGAGTCTCGATTTTGATTAGAAAATGGTCTTTGGGGGCATTATTGGAAGTAATAATTTACCACTTTGAAATTTGATAAAAGAAGTACCACATTTCACGCAGCTAAGCAGTGCACACTGCACGATAATATGTTAGGTGGGTGGGAAGGGGTTAACAAACGGTGCCTTAATATTTACGTACATATCGCAAAGTTGTACTTTAATTTAAAGAGTAATGATAAAAAGAAGATTCATATATTGTTTTTTATATCTTTTTAAAATTAATGTGACTTTTAAAATTATTATTGAATTTATGATAAATAATTATTAAATTTTGATTTAATTGTTAGTTTAAAAGCTATATCAATTTTTTTGAGAAGATGCAATTTTAAATATTCAATAAAGACGAATAGAGCAGAAATCTCACATCAAGATACGCTCATTTTTCCACACGTTTTACCCATAGCGTTGGCTCACTTTTTTTTTCTTTTATTTATTTATTTTTCTTTTATTTTATTTTATTATTATAAGAACATCAAAGAAGAACTACGACTAAGAAAAACAAAAAAAAGCCGGACAATTCAACAATCAGCCCCTAATCAATCAGAGTAAATAGAAATTAAAAAGGAATGTATCAAATGAATGATGCGGTCATATGAATTCTTGGCACAAATATCAAAAAAAGTGGTTGCCATTTAAGGCAGTAAAACAAGACGCGGACAAGAACATGACCGTCACAAGACCCTTCAATCCTATCTGAACCTTCCGTGAAAAGGACAAGATATGGGCATAATGCTCGAAATACTCTTCAACCCTACATAGATTGTTGGACACATATAGGAAAACAACAACATAAACAGAAAAACATAAGAAAAGGCAGAAATAAATCGCCAAACCCAAAAATTAGCAAAACCAATGGCGGAGACAACGACAACTTGATGGCTTGTGGATGCATGAGGCGGTGACAGGGTGTGGGAAGTTTGGAGAAGACGGTGGTGAGCAGGGCTACTAGAGGATCTCTACAAACAAAAAAAAAAAAAATCGACATTTAGTGTCTTTTCTTATAAAAATAAATAAAAAAAAAAAAGAGACGCGTTTTATTATTATTATTTTTTAGTAGATTATAGTCGTTTAGGTCTAGTCGTCGGTTGATTTCAAAGGACGATAAATTGACGATATGACGTTGTTTGGTGTTTATACGACGTAACAAATGTAGTTTTGTGTCAATTAATCGTAACAGACTCTGAATTTAAGACCGAAATAACGTCGTTTTGTTCCAAAAAAATGTGAAACGATGAATTTTTCGTGTCTGATAGTGTAACGGACGCGTAATTAATTTTAAAAATATTAAAATATCATCATTAAGTGGCTTAACGGCGTTACAAGTAAACGACGTTAATTACCGTTAAGAGGGGCGCGGTTTTCCAGAACATACCGCGCGCCTCTCTATCTCCTTCTTACTCTCTCCTCTATCTCCCTCTCACTCTCTCTACCAAGGTGTAAGGGCTGCGCCTCCACCCTCATCCACGCCGCCACCATCACTCAAGATATTCTCCATCTCTCTTTCTCTCTCTCTCCCTCTATGTGTTTTTCACTCACGAAATTGAAGAATTTTTTTCGGATTGTGTATTGTTTTAGAGACTGAGAATGTGAACATATTTGGATGATTTGTTCCTTTGCTGTGTTTGGTTACTGGGAAATAAAAGGTGGATTTTTTTTTTTATTAGAATAAATTGTCAAGTTTTTTCCGCTTGTATGCTTTATATATAGTATTTGATAATCTGGTGTTCTAATTGAGTAATGCTCTGGAAATCACACCAAACCATTCATTGTTGGCAGCAGCACCTCCTAGAGGGGTGTGAGCTAGCTGTAACACAAATCCCATGCTGCATGTTGAATTGACGAGGGAATCAATTTGATTCGCAGCAGGCTTCACTTTGGAGTAAGCTAAGCAATCTCTACTTAGAAAGATGTCATAGTACTGCTGTATAGAAATTTTCATCAGAACACAAATTTCATATTTTGAAAGGTATGAAAACAAGGATACTCATGAAGTCAGGAAAAAAAAAATGTTGCAGCTTTTTTGGCAATTACAGACTACAGTGTATGTCAGATTCCAGTAGACACATAAAGATAATCAACCCAAGACATCTTTCCAACACATAAAAATTCAAAATGATGACTGTTGCACAGTTTAATTTAATACAGGTTCCAAAAGGCTATGCGATGCGTCAGGAATTTAGAGGCTTCTGTTGTTGTATTTAGTGAAAACAAATATTAACTATGTTATTCATGAAGATCGAAAAGAAAGCCAACTAAGGTGTCGCGGTAATTTCCTTTGATATCAAAGTTGCTAAGGTTATTTATATCATTGCATACAACGACACATATAAAGTGACACGCTCATAAGTGCACAAAAAATGGTGTACTTAGACATTCAGCTGATGGCAAAGCATGAAAGTCATCAATGCACATTACCCAAACTTCACATCTGATTTACGCACTATTAGGTTAGGTTTAGCATAAAATGAATTTAATTTTTTTGGGAACATGAGCAGTACTAATCACAATACTTAATCAATAACGCTAGTATCGTACAACTTGCCTACTTAGATGTGCATGAAACAATCTTATTTTATGTTATGCTTGATTATCCAATGTCCAAATTCACATAGAATGAATATATATACTTGCCAATCTATAGCCCCAAGGACGGAGGGAGTGGGGGGACCGTAGGGGCCCTGGCCCCTCCCCAAAAGAAAAAAAAAAAATCTAAGCTTAATTATAAGTTAATTTTATTTTTTTTAACCTTTTGGCCCATACCCAAATTTTTTTTTTGGCCCTATCTTAATTTTTTTTTGGTTTTGGCGTATACCTATTTTATCTCCTAGCTCTGTCCCTATATAGCCCCTTGTTAACGGAATTGAAAAAAAACTATAAGATGTAGGGGTACCAACTTTTTATGTATTCTTGAAAAAAATTTTACTCGGCTATGATGTGAACAATAAATAATTTTCTGGCAAACACATATTGTCGGGATGGAGTAAAAGAAAAAAAGAAGAAAAAAAAAGAAGGCATATCATTGTTGTATACTTCGCATCCCTTGCCAGCAAGCAACATCGCTTGCATGACGACACCAAAATTGTAACGACAACATTTACTGTCGGTTGACACAAAAGTGAAGCGAGAATTTTTTTTTTTCCTCTACTGATATAGCTACCACGTAGCCACGACGCGAAGTTGTAAAACATCCCTTCTTTTTCTTTTTCTTTTTTCTTTTTTGGTAGTGAATGACAGATTAAGCTTTTAAAAAGCCAAAACTGGGGTCCAAGGTAGATCCAAACAGAGGTGGCTTCGCCGCTTGAAGGATAAGCAAGACGGAGTTGACTCACTTTTAGATATGTGCTATTCTTGCATTTGACTCTTGCCTCAAAAATAATAATATACCTTATTCAAAATGTGTGAAGAGGGGAAAAAAAGAAAAAAAGAAAAAAAATGGAAGAGAGAATTCTGACAAAGTCTCTCTCTCTCTCCAAATCCGAGTTTGTCTGATATGATATCTGGTGCAGATGCTGAGAAGATACGTACAGAGAGTGAAACAAGGAAATGGACTGTGATTTTTTCAAATAATAATAATAATAATAATCATTCTATTTCTTGTTAAGCATTCGCTGTTCCCGACGTACAATAAGTCGGCTCTCTCTCCGTCTCTCTTCATTTTCCAACAAAACGTACCTCACTCTTCAGATTTCAGAGACATCACGGGAAGCTAGCCACTGCAATTTTTTCGTCAAAAAATATATTTACTTCTGTAAATTTTATTTTTTTATTTTTTTGTGAGCATCTGTAACCAATTAAAATGCGCGAAAATTAAAGAAGTTATTTTGAATTTTCCCTTAAAAGTTATGTATGTTCATTTGGTAGCACCAAGTTGTTTTATATTAACTTTTTGTCAGGAAATTAGGTTACATACATAATTAACCTTGACTGAAGTGGTAAAGACATTAATTTTAGTAGTATCTTTTTTAAGTTTAAGGTTTAAATTTTTTTTTTTGTGTAAACAGTTTTTTGAGATCATGTCTATTAATAAAATTAAAATTTTACTCAATTCGTGTAGAGAAAATATTTTGCACGAATTCAAAATTTACCTAACAAAAATAAATACACTAAATAATCCTTCTTTGGATGAGTTTCCCGTTATCATAACTTAACTAAGTTTTGTCACAATTTATGCGTGCTCAACTACTTATAACCCATTTTGTGCTTACACTTTGTGCAGTTAATTTTTGACTTTTAGTTCAAGATGTAGTCTGTAGAGGATTTGGCCATTTTTTGGCCCATTCTATATTTGTTGTTATTTTTAGGAAAAATTTTATAAAAGCCTTCTGAATTTTTATGCGATTTGAATAATCCCCTCAATATTTGATTTTTTTCAATTTGACCTCTTAAATTTTTAATTTATCTCATTCAGCCCTCCTACGTTAGGATTTTCGTTAAATTTTAACAGAGTGGTGCAACAATTATCAAAATATCTCTGGTTTTATATTTTATTTTATATTTTTTATTTAAAATAAAGGGGTATTTTAAGAATTTCAACAAGATTTTACAGTAAAAAGAGACGGAAGGGGTGAAGTAAGACAAATTAAAAGTTTAAAAGGTCAAAGTGTAAAAAATCAAATACTAAAGAGATTATTCAAATCGCATAAAAATTTAAAAGGCTTTTGTAAACTTTTCCCTTATTTGTAACACTTTTTAATTTTTAATTTTTTGAGTGTATTATTCGGATCCAACCCCCTCTTGGTTTTTTATTTCCAGGTAAGACTTAGAAAGAAAACAAAAATTACTTATAAAATCAATATCAAAATTTGGAAATCATGAGTATTGTTAAAAAACAAAAAATAGAAGTTATTCTATCGGCGTGTAAAAAGTGACCAAGTACAATTCTCCATTGCACAGAAAAAAGGGACAATTCTTCATTGATTCATGCTTAAAAAGTTCTGTTCATTAAAATGCATTTTTAAAAATGAAAAACAAATATGCCTTAAATATCCAAAAGCAACGATACATTAATTGCAACATTTTATGTGTGCTCGAATGCTTTTTTTTTTTTTTGTTATCACTATCGAATGCTTGATAGTGATACAACGATTCTTTTACGGTTAAAAAAAAATTAGCACTTAGGATTTAATGTGATTTTAATTTAGTTCTTAAGCTTTTTATATACAAAAATTAGGTCTTTAAATTTTTTCTTCGTTGGTATGATAACTTTACTATTTTTTGAATTATTAATCTTTTGCAATTTCTCACATTAAAGTTAAAAAATTTTCCAATTTAGTGTATCGAATTTTTAATTTTTTTTTTCAATTTTTCATTTGCGTTAGAATTTTTTGTTAAATCCTAATTCATGGGTGATAAAATTTTCAAAATACTCCGATTTTTTTTAGGAAAAAAAAAAAATTTGCAAGGATTTCAATATTGGTCAGGATTTTAGTAGAATTTATAAAAATATCTATTCCTAAATCTTTAAAAAAAAAAATATTATTATATATATATATATTATATTATATATATATATATATATATATATATATATATTTTATAAAAAATAAGATATTATTGGGAATTTTGATTTTTATACCAAAAATCCTAACAGGTAAAATTGAAAAAAAAAATTAAAATTTTGATACATTAAATTAGAGGTTTTCAACTTTCGAGAGACATTGTAAAATAAATGACAATTCAGAAAAGTAAGTAAAGTTATCCTTAGTTTTAAATACATTACTCCATTAATCTACTATTCAATTAATTAACGGTATATTACGTTAGATCAATCAATTAATACCGTAAGTAATGTGTCATAGGCATCATTTTTTTTTTCTAGAATTCATCCGAAAAAGGTGACGTGGATGACGTTTTTTTTCTTCCTTTTCTTGGGGTGGTGGATTATGATCATTCCTTACTTTTGTTGTATTCTTAGTGCGGTTTTGAGTGTGATTTTGAGTATGTCTTTTTTTTCATTAATTTATTTGGCATCACTTTTATAAAAAAGGGACCTTAGGCAGTTGCCTACCCCTTTGAGCTTCCCTTGTATTTTGGCTATATTTTCAAGGCTCATGAGTACTGTTTTCAATAATTCATTATCCAACTTGACCTTGGTTTCTTGTGTACCTTTTCCTTTCCATGAAGAGAAAACCTTCTATTTAGAAGTGGTGTAAAATATCACTTTTACGGTCTCTAACAAGGGACATATAAGCTAAAAATACCAACTATACAAGAGAGAATTATATTAGAGACTAAAATACTGGATCATCTATTTTTTTTATTCTCCTAAGTTTCTACCCTAGTGAACCAATCTCTTAACCACCCAAAATCCACCCCACCTCTCTAGCTGCTAACAGAACCTGCTAAAAGCCACTACCCGAATACACTAAAGCCCACTGCCGAAATACGCCAAAGCCCACTGCCGGAATCTCCCTAGTTTCAAGTAGATAGAACTGTGAGAGAGAGAGAGAGAGAGAGAGAGATATGAACCGAGAGAGAGAAAGGGAGAGATGATTGATGGCTTTGATTGTTTCGATTTGTTGTTGGGTTTAAATTTCTTGAGTTTTGGTGATTGGGTTTTCCTTGGATTGTTCATTGTTGTTGTTGAGATGGGGTTTTCCTTGAAATGTTTGCTCATAGTCCATTGTAGGGTACTAGGGTGGCTGATTTTTTAGAGTTTGATGCTTGGGCTTTTCTTCTACGGGTTTCGGTGGCTTTGGGCAAATTCCAGCAGCGGCGTTCGTCTGGGGTGGTGGGGATGGTTTAAGTGTGATTCACTAGGGTTAGAATAGGTTAGTTTGGTTTTTATATGATGTTTTCAATTCTATTGTATTTGGTACTTTTAGCTGAGTTGTTAAATTTATATTAAAAGCTGTAAAATAGAGTTTTACACTACATCCGGATGGTAGGTGCTCTCTTCCATGAATATATAATAAAGTAATGTAATTTAATAGATTAGTATATAACTGTCATATAATTGAGATAGCGTGATAGTGAAAATTATCTTTTTTAAGTTTTTATTTCCTTTCTTTTATCATAGTTTGTAAATTAGTTATTGACTTTGACACGGTAAATAATTAGTTAAAGGAATGTCTTTAGATATCCGTAATACCTGGCCTGAATCATAAATTTGATAACCCCAACTGAAACTGCTCAAAGAACTTTAGCTTGATCCCCATGTTTAATCAATCTTGAAACTACTCAGACTGAAATATTTACGAAGCCAGCTTCAGTGGTTGGTATGGAATTTAATGGTTTGTTCAATAAGGTGATTTAAGGCCCTAAAATAAACTGGATCAAACTTGTCTGATGGCTTCCAGTTCCTCGTACGCAATGAAATGAAAAGAGAAAACATGTCCTAACAGATAATAAGGAATAGGTGAAATTAAGATTAGCCGTAGATTATGATATCACCCGATAAATATATTGACACACAATTTAAAAAGCTTAAATGATGTAATATTAATTACAACGTTAAATATAATAATATTAAATTGTAATTATAAAGTGACTCATCTTTATTTTATTTAAAAAAAAATGAATGATTACTTTCATTAAAGGCCAAGGCTTCGTTGGTAAAATCTTCTTTCTCCGTTTTGTAATTTGTTTTAAAAACAAAACATTGACAAACAATCATAAATATAAAACACTTCGGTCAAAACTGTTTGCACTTATATGTCGAATTAATCATGCATAGAGAATAACTTCACATGCAAGCTTCTAATTTTTTATGGAAGACTTTGGACATTTCCTTTTCTTTTTGTCTTGCTTTTTTTTTTTTTTTTTCGTCAAAGGCTGGACAAAGTCAATCGTTTAATTAGTTATTAGACTTAGATTGAAGACTTGGACATAACTGGCATCTTCAGCCTGGAAGGGAAAATGAGCCCCATGACGTCATGGAAATTACAACAGTGATCAAACACGATAAAAGAAATTTCTGCAGTACTTCTTGTCATCTTGAGTAAATGTTTCTGTTCAGAAAAATCAATTACGTATTAGATGTTGCCATAACTAGACCACCAGAAAAGAAATCCCATGTATTATTGCTTATTAGTAGTTACGTACAAAGGCATATGCCCAGAAAAAAACTTAAGATGAGGATTCTATATATCAACTGTTTGGGTTTTTTTTTTTTTTTCAATTTTTTTGAAAGTTGTGGTGGGTATGAACTTTGAACACAAACGAAAAAAGAAAATAAAAATGGTAAATTTGAACCAATGATTCTCTACTTGTACGTGTCGGTTTAGTGACGTTGTCTCAATTTGGTCGCTGCAAATCAGTAGAGAATTTTAATTTAGGTCGTTTTTGTCCAAAACGACACCAACTTACGTCGTTACAAGCCAAACGACGAGTTCTATCTTACGTCAATTGGTAAATGACTAGAATTTTTCATGTCGTTTAATAAAAACAACCAAAAAAAAAAACTGTCATTTGTATGAAATGAACAAGATCGATTTTTTTAGGTCGTTCGTATCCAACAACATGTATATATTTACGTAGTTTATTATTGTGGTCATTTATGAAAATGACCACAATTCATGTCGTTTAGACATAAACAACATGAAATATTATTTTTGACATTTACTTCGTAGATGACATGGAAATTAAAAAAAAATGTTTTATTTGTAAATTAAACGTTTACCTTGTGTTATTCACCTAATATAACATGTAAAAACTCACTGCATGGGTTAAGTTCCGTTGATTATTTACTTATCAAGTTGTGGATTTACGCAATTAACTTTTCACTTGTAAAACACTATAGTGTGTTTACAGTATAGCAAGTTTATCGAGAGGATTGATTAGAGCTGTTCGCAAGGCTAAAGATACTGACCGAAAGGCTTATAGTAGTAGATTTAAGCTTATCATTTGTGTCTAGTATATTTGAGAAGGTAATGTATATTGAGATTTATGTTCTCTTGAAGGCTCTGAATTTGTATTAATAATAGATAATAATATCATTGAAGTTACTTAGTTTTCAGCTCACATCAATATCTTTTCGTTTTCCACTATATTTTACTATAATGTTTATTGTTTAAGGTAATACTTCAAGTTAAATTACTAGTTAATTAATGTGGGAATGCTGCAAGTAACACTATGAGTTAGTTACCACAGTTAATTAATTTTTGGGAGCGTTATAATTTTTGTTCTTAATTAAAGTTTTACTTTGTGGGCACTTAAATTTCTATCTAAAATAGCAAACTAAAATCTGTTTTTTCTACCTTATCTAACCACTTTTCAAAACTTGCACAACATTTTATCTAATTTTTTTTTCTCTATTTTAATAAAATAATCTTTTAAAATTTTTTATTCATTTTCGTTTAAAAACCCATCTCCACCAAAAACATGCATTTGGAACACCCATGACCCATCTGCCGGCAACATTACCACTACACTGCTGTCAACCATGACCAACCCTGAATTCACCGAAAATCACCTAATCATCACGGCAAACCAAACCACAATCATCACAGCATTACCGAAAATCACCCAATCCCATTTTCAACAATTCCAGCTTGTTCTTCTATTAAAAATATGTTTAACAATTAGTTGGTTTTACCTTGTGGGCACCTATATTCTTTCCATAGATGAAATAGGCTTTTCTTGTATATTTATAGAATGTAACACATACCATCTATCATACTAAATATGTAACGAAAGAACAAAACAAGTCTCCTAGTCAAATTCTTAGGCTAGTCACCTCATGTCAAAATCTTTCACATCTAATTTCCATTTCAAATCCCTTCAGTCGAGGACCCAATTAACACACACACTCTATCTCTCTCTCTCTCTCTCTCTCTCTCTCCAATGAACATTACAATCACATGACACGTCCAGTTACTCAAACAAGGCCTATGGCGTCGACATTTAACCTCTGTAACATTCTCTTAAATGTTTGTTTTCATTCAACCAACATGGTCCATATGCATTTTAAGGCAACCTCATTGAACATCCATGAAATTTTACATCATAAGTAATAATAATAATAATAATAAAAGTCCCATTTTCCAATAACATTACAACATCCCAATTCTTCGACAAAGACCAACATATATATATCTATATTAAATTATGCCTAATAATTGGTTTAGTTCTTCAAGGGAAGGAACTCAAAAAACTGGTGAGGAGCTGTGAAGTTGACATTCATGGATGAAAGTGATATCTCAGACTCTTTCTCGTTCCGATCACTGCTGCTCCGAAGAGGAAATAGTTGAAGGGTTTGAGATTCCCCACAGCAATCATCTTCATTGCCGTCACCATTGAAGCTGTAGTACTGGTTAAGACCATTTCCTCTGTAGGGTGCTATAAAGATGTTGAGGTCACGAGTAGTCTTAATGAGCTTTTGGTCCATTGTTCTTACTTTTGATGGGTTTGTGGTGGTGGTGGCAGTAGTTGTAGCAGGGTTGTTTATGAGGTGGGTGGGAGGAGAAGGACAAGACAACTGCATCATCTGCCACGTGCCATTCCTTTCCGCAAAGTTTCTTCTTTGCTGTAATTCTCCCTCATCGAATTGGATCCATCCATCTGTCCTACATTCTGCCACTGCTGCTTTTGTCGCCCTTTGTATTGAGACAGATTCCTGTAAATTTATTAAAATTACAAGCAATCAATCACATGAAATCTCCATACCCACTATTCATAACAAACAAAAAATAAAAAATACAAAATACAAAATTTTACTTGGGCACTCCCTCCTCATTCTCTTCTTAAGAAATCAAGCTACTTATCTAAACGATGTTGCAGTAATAATCAACTTTTGAATAACATTATTTATTGGAACCAAATATAGGGTTAGCATGGTAATTTGAATGTCATGGTGGTCGTCTGTATAGAATGTTGATGGGGGTGCCCTAAACACTGCCAAAATGACATGAAAAGCACAGGACCCAAAATCCCAGCTAAGTTTCATAACAGAAGCCCCGACAGAAAGGAAGGAATGCAGCTTTTGGACCCTTTTCATTTCCCAACAAACAAAGCTTTTGTTGGTTCCCTAGTACATGATAAACTGATTAACACGATAAAGCTAGTAATCATATGCAAATAATCCGTGTTTAATTTGCAATATCTTACTCACTTTTCTAGCAAGTAAAGGCATTCAAAGTTGAAAAAAAGGGGGGTTAGTCGTCTATGTAGAAAGACAAAGACAAAGGAAGGTAGAAACAGAGACCTCTGCGAGAGTACTGCAGTTTGTATGGGGTGCCCAGTTCTTGGTCTGTTCAACTTCAAATACTGTCCTACTTGCCCCTGTAGACAAAAAGAAAAACAAAAAGATGGCGACTTTACATCTATCTCAAACAACAATCGGAATAGAAAAAACAGCGATACAAATCAAACACCTTCTCTCTCTCTTCTCAGTAACTGCAACAAGAGAATAAGAATATATTCTACGTGGGTTTTTACCTAATTCTTTCCTCTCTAAGATTTCATGAGTATCGGAAGCCGATTCCATTTGACGGCGGCGCTTCTGCCTCTCTCTGGCCTTGTGATTTTGGAACCAGTAGAAAACATTCTTCCCCTCAATCTTACCGTATCTTCGGAGCTGTGCAGTAATATGCTGAATTTGATCAGCCGACGGGGTCCGAGTCCCACGTCGATACAATTCCTCAAGAGCCCTCAACTGCTCCGGCGTCGGATTCCACCTCGAGCTCACCACAACCGGCGGAGTACTACTACCATTGATCAACTCCTTCTTGTTCTGCTCCGCCACACCTGCTGCAAAACGACAACCAAATCAAACAAAAACAAAAACGCATTTTTCACAAACACTTACACACACAGGAAAAAAGTAGTACATAGCGTAACATATATACATACCCAGATGGTGATACTGTGAAAGAAAATGAGGGGTAGAAGGCAAAGGCCTTGGAATAAGAGGTCGAAGTTTTCTGCCATTGAAAGAGTCAGCTGGCATGTTGAACTCCCCTGCATCGTTATAACCCATCATCCACATATTTGATAAAATAGTCGACCAAAACGACAGCTAGTATAGATTATAGATTATATATATAGTATGTAGTGTGGATGGTTTAAAAGAGATGAGGGAAATGTTGAAAATGGATTAGTTGAGGTGAAAGAGTGGGGTATTTGAGTTTCAGGCATAAAGAGGATGGGGATTGATCACTCAAAAGAGAGAGAGAGAGGGAATGAAAGAGAGAATGGTGTTGGTTTAATATGGAACAAAGTGAGGAAGACATGAGGTTGACTAGGCTAGAGAGAGAGAGAGAGAGAAAAGCAGAGGAGGGGGGTGGTGGTGAGAGGAGACAGTGAGGAAGAAGAGGAAGCGTGGAATTCTGGGAGGTTTTTGGGGAGTAGCGAACGAACAACGACGTGACGATCATGAGGGTTATCATAAGCCTCATCACCCGACCCTTTCTTTACCCCCTCTCTCATTTATTGTTCTCCTCACG
The DNA here is from genome assembly GCA_900184695.1 of Betula pendula. NCBI lineage: Eukaryota > Viridiplantae > Streptophyta > Magnoliopsida > Fagales > Betulaceae > Betula > Betula pendula. The sequence continues at coordinate 41,373 of FXXK01001526.1, read as the reverse complement.
TCCCGTGCCTTTCACACCTATTCTCAATCCGAACTGCCCCTCTCCTTCTCTGTACCCATCCTTGCCCTTTTCTTTGTCTATACATACTGTCCCATGCAAAATATTCATTCATCTCTCTCTCTCTCTCTCATACACATTACACAAAATACAGAAATTAGCAGTACGGACCTTTTGATTCTCACATTCTCCTTTCTACCCTTCCATCTCCTCCTCACTCACTCTCCAATCAAAAAAACAAGTGTATTTCCTTGTGCTATTTCCTTCACAAAATAATAATAATAATAATAATAATATTTACGGCTGAGTTTCATTTGGATTCTATACATAAAATTAACTTTTTGTTTGGATGTGTCTTATTTTTTGTCCTTTTACATGTCTTCCTAATATTTTTAAATTGTCACTTTGATACCTTAAATTTTTAATATCTATCAATTAACTCAATTTCATCATAATTTATCATTAAATTTTATCAAAATTTTCAAAAATATATGTTCTTTTTATAAAAAAAAATTACAAACATTTAGTTGTTGGTTAAGATTTAATGTAATTTGTAAAAATACTCACGTCTGAATTTTTGAAATTTTTTAATATTTTTTTAAAAAAAAAAATACAAAAAAATTTTAAAAATTTTAATAAAATTTAAAGGTAAATTTTTATATAAAAAGTTAAAATAATAAATATTAAAAGTTCAATAAACAATATAAAGTTTACCCAAAAAAACCAAAAAAATCATCTCGGCTGAGTCTGATTGGGTTCTACTTGATAAAAATTTTTATTTTTTATTTTTTTGGGTGTGTCTGATTTGGATTCTATTTGGATTCTACTTGATAAGAATTTTAGAGGGGGCCGGGGCATAGAGCAATCTGAGTTTGGTTGGTCATTATGATGGAATGACTCCATTCTGGAGTGAGTGTACCCGCGTCCAGTGTAGAATTTGAATGCCATAATTGTTTAATTATATCTTTGTTGGAGAGAGGACCTACTACTGCATGGCTGAAGCCCTACTATTCTATGTCGTCTCTATCTTTTAAATTTTTGTGACAAAAAAAAAATGTATATTCATGCATAAGTAACACTACTGTCCCCACTACAAACCCCAGAAATCCTCTCTACTCCCAAATAAATTAAACTCAAATTATTAATCCACTTAAATTATAAGGAGTTACAATGCCGATCTCCTCCTTTTAAGAGTATTTTTATTCGACTTTTTATTATAGGAATATTTTTATAATAGAAAATTAAAATAAATTTTTGACTATTTTATTGTTTATATCTAATTCTTTATTTTGAGAAAAAAAGTAGGGAGTATGAAATGTCTCCCTACGAGTAAGAAGCTATTTTTTATAATAAAATATTAATTTCTCTCTCCTATTTTTTAATTTTTCTAATTTTATTTGTTTTTCCCTTTTATTTCTGTTTCATTGTTTCTTTTCTTTCAATTTCATCTTTTTTATGAATATTAGAGAAATAATTAAAAAAAATTTAAAATATTAATATTTAAATGAAAAAGTCAAAGTAGATTTTTAAAGTAAGAAGCTAGACGTAGGTATTTAGAAAAAGTAACTCTCTAAAATAAGAAAAACTGATTTTACTCATTACTTTAAAGATAAAAATAAAGAATTAAATGAAAATGCTCTAACCACCCTAATCCTTTCATTTAACCCCCCTTCATTAGTGATCATTACATTACGTGAGTTCCTCTCTAAACTTTTTGAAAAATAAAACAAAAAAAAACTCTCTCAAGACAAAAACCTTCCCCCCCTTTTTTTTTGGTGGTTTAGATATTAGATGTACTACGTCCTCTCCACGAATTTCAAGCCAAACGCATCTCTTCCACAATCTCTGGCAGCCTCTCCTTTTACCGACGTCGACCCTTGTTACAAAGTGTATGCCACACAACGCTGCAATGCACGTGAGCTACACGTGCTACCGCCATCCTTTGTTTCTCCGGATAGATCTAACGGATCTTTACCACTGCTCCTTTAATACTCTTTCAATAGACTTTTTGTTGCAAAGAAGACTCCAGATCCAAATCTAGACCTTACGATACACGGCCTTTGTTGTCATTTAACTCACAGTCCAATGTGGACGCTCATTATGTACTTGTAGATATATCTCTTCACTTTCGCAACTCATTCTACAGTTGGTCTGAAACTAAAAACCTTTTGGGTGCCTTCTATGGCACTCTCAGATTTTCACCATGTATCACTATAACTAATATCGTTGGCAGCATTCTTACATCTTCCTTCCATCTTGAGGATCCTTTTAGAGGTTGTGGAATGGACTGTTACATGGATAATGCTATTTTATTGGTCTTTGTTTTTGTTTTTGTTTTTGTGACTTTATTTTTTTTGTATGTTCTGCTGTTGTAGTTTTAACTCATCTATTAAAAAAAAAAAAAAAAAAACCTATGTTAAGGTTTTTTGTTAATTCAGCCAAAAAATGAGATATATATGTGTTATACACATGACCCATAATGATAAAATTATCATGTGTAAGATAAAAGAATCCCAAAATAATAATAATAATAATAAAGCAAAAAAAAAAAAAACAAAGAAAAAAGGCCACAGTTGGTTGCCAAGTTGTTGGTCACTCCATGTTCTGCGAAGTTTTTTTTTTTAAAAAAAAAAATCTAAGGGCAAAGAAGCATTTTCATAAATTTTACGGGATATAATTGACATTTTACATCAAGTGTGGTCACGTGATGCATTTGCGGTTTAAGTTAATGAAAAATTTTAACGGAAGAGGGCTAAATGAAAGGATTGGATAATTTGGATTGAGACATTATAAATTTTTAAAATTTAGGAAAAATGTTATAAATTAGGTGACCGTTTGAGATGTTAAGCGTAAATTTTCCAAGATACAAGTAGCGATGAATTGTATAGCTCAATACGTTTCTGCAAAAATTAAGGCTATGTTTGGCAAGAATTTGGACCGGGTTTTGTTAAAAAAAAAAAAAAAAACATTATCATTTTTATATTACATCATATACTTTTTAACCTTTTTTTAAAAAAAAATTTTTTTATATCATATCAAATACTTTTTATTACTATTCAAATAAAATACTTATTAAAAAACAAAATTTTTTCACTTTTCTATACAAAAAATTTACAACATTTTCTTTATTTTATACCACATCAAAACTCAAGAACCTCTTACTCTAAACCCTTTACCAAACAGACCTTGTGTCTTAATCCATTAGCTTTAAAGTTTTACAGCCGAAAGGAATGTTTACTCGATGGCTACCATAGCCTAATTAAGTCATACTTTGAATTTCGAGACCTCAAAGACTGACTCAAAATTAATAATCCTTTTTATTAAAATAGATATAGCCCATGCTAAATATGATTAAAATGCAGTGACTAGAGAATCACCTCTATATTTTCTAAGGTAAATTTAGATCAGTAGAATTCTTAAAATCTTTAAATTGTTCAGATTTTGTCACCTCATTTATTAAACGACATATAATAAATTAAGAAAAAAAAAAGATTCTCTAATGGAATTGTAGCAGTAAATCTATCCTAGAAAATCAAAAGATATTTGAATCTGAAAACATTGAGATTTTTTGTTAATTTCATGCAAAGACTGCAGAGGCACAGTATCAAAATCTTTGATGGCTCTCCAACCAATGTCTACGTACAGACGTTGACTGCAGGAGTGACGACGGGCTGCTGTTGAGTGGCTCCACCCACATGTCTTGGCATGATTGGCCAGCTTCCTGCATTTGTGTAACAGATTTCAAAACCCATGCATTGAGAGTATTTTTATTCGAGTAGTGACGGACGCACAGCTTCCGTTTTTATTGATTAATAAAAAAAAAATTATAAATTAAAAAAATTATTTTTTTCATTAAAAAATAACTTTAAAAAATAAGAAAAAATATTTTTTTTTAACAAAAAAAAGGTTAAGGCTTATTTTATTCTCATTTCATAATCTTAAAGAAAAATAAAATAGAAATTAGATAAGTTTAAGCATGTTTTTTAATGAAAAAAGTTAATTTTTTTGATTTTTGATTTTTTATTTTGTCCAAAACGAACGCTAGGCGTCCGTCTGCACGACTCTTTTTATTCTACTTTCTACATTTATTTCGTATTTCTCTTTTGAGAATAAAATTATTTTTTTCTCTATTAATTATTTATTTATTTAATTACCTACATGCAACTCCTTAAACTAAAAATATGCTTTTATTTTTTTTTTAATTTAAATGTAATATTTTAAGAAAATTGAAAAAACAAAAAGTTGAATAAATAAATTAATATTTTATTAATTTAAAAAGGAGTAGATAGTAAAATGGCTCCTTACTGAATAGGGAGCCGGATGAAAATAATAAAATAATCTAAAATGAATTTTAACTCTCTAATTAAAGAGCCGAATGAGAATATTCTTAGTTTTGAAAAAAAATCATGGGCAAAGAAAAATGTTGAAAAAGAAAAAACATGAGATACAATATTATAAGATGGAAGCACATGAGGGCCAATTTGGTTAATGAGAGAATTTCAAATCTTAATATTTGTTAATTTCTTGGTGAATTAAACTCAAAAGAATTAGAATTCTAGAGAGCTAGCATTACCCTTGTTCAGAATTTGATTTCATTTAGTATGTTAACTAATAATACAATAAAAAAAACTTGGATTATTTAAAATAAATTTATGTTGATTATTTAATTAAATTTATGCATGACTAATTTAGCAGCTAGCTGCATAATCCGTACCCAAACCATCATTTAACATATTTTTGGGTGAAATATGAATATTCTTTTTCTTTTCTTTTTTTTCACATTTATGTAATTACTTTTTTTAAAAAAAAAAAATATTGAATGTGAGTATCATTTCCGTAATTCTCACAAAGACAAAACGTGCTAAAATGACATTCCTAACTAAAAGGTAGAGGTTAAATCTCACATTCAATGAAATTGTGATGTTTATTGGAATTGCCTTTTGGTTTTCTTTTTTTTTTAAACAAATAAATCTATAAGTTAACGATTCATATAATGAATTTGTATAAATACACTCTTAGAGAAATTAAGATTTATCTTCTTTTTTTTTTTGTGTATCTAAAAAAAAAAAAAGATTTATCTTTTTGATGCCCTCTGGTGTATCTAGTATCCACCCAACCGGGCTCAAAGCCAGGGATAACGACTTGAAACTCTGGGCTAGATCCATGCTGTCAGACTAGTGGACCGAGCTAACTATCTAGCCCACTATATGAATCGCACCAAAGAAAGTGATATTACAATATCTCGAAATAATAAAATAATAAAATAACAATGACATTATTCATCAAATTACCCCTTATAAAACCAACACGTACATGATTTAAACTAACATTAAAAGAAATTCTTTAAGTGCCATAAACCAATTTTTTCAAATCTTAAAAATTGCATTTTTATACTCTAGCCGAACATTCGAGCCTCATACTACAACGTTTGAGCTGTCGTTTTGTTAAAATGTTTGAAATGTAGTTTCTCTGAACATTTGAACATCACACTAGAATGTTCGAGTTGTAGTTTCTCTGAACGTTCGAAGTATACCCTGAATGTTCAATCAGGCCTAAAAAGCACTTTTTTGTTTTGACAACATCAATCAATCTTATCCTTGTCCCACGCCTATAAATAGCACACTATGCCCTTGAGCCCATATTCGTCATTCTTGTATTTAGGGATGACAATTTTTTATACGACCCGCAAACCCAACACGAATACGACACGAAAATAGCGGGTTTGGGTTTGGGTTACCGGGTTATTGGGTCAACCCGTTTATGACCCGTTCAGTTAACAGGTCAGACGGGCTCGTTAACTTTTTTTTTTTTTTTTTTTTTTTAACACAAAAAACTATTAAAAACTAAAAAGTTAAAAGCCTAAAATTAAAAACAAAAACCTAAACCTAACGGACCGACCCGTCTCTTTCAAACACTCTCAATTTTTCACTTTCTTAGTTTCTCTCCTCTCTGTCTCTCTCTCACCGTGACGGGCCACCGACGCCGAGCTCAGCAGCTCCCAGCCTCCTTGAGTCCCTCCCTATCTCCATGATTCCTTCTCTGTTGATCTCTCCATCTCCAGTCGACTGAGCCGACTTGATCTCCCTTTCTCTCTCACAGCCGACGACGGCCGATCTTCCTCTCTTTCTCACAGCCTTTTTGAGTCTCTCGATCTCTCCATTGTAAATCCCCGGCAGTATCTCTCTCCGTCTCGCCGTCATCTCAGCGTCTCCGGCAATCTCTCGCGATCTCTCCACTGCTCGTCTGGCACTCTCTCCGCTTCATCCCTCTCTCTCTCACGACCATCTCTAGACTCTGACTCTCTCTCTTGTCTCTCAATTCTAGATCTAAGGTTTTGTCTTTGAATTAAGCATTTCAGATATGCTTAATTCGGGTCGGTCGGGTAAATCCGACCTGGACCCGATACGACTCGACAATTAATAGGTTGTCGGGTTATACCGTGTTGACCCGTTAAAAATGACGGGTCGTGTCCAGGTAATTTGTTTAATAAATGAGTTGTGTCCGAGTTTACCTTTAACGGGTTGGCAGGTCAAGCGGGTTAACCCGAACCCGACTTACCAACCCGTTTTGACACCCCTACTTGTATTCTAGCAAACCCTAAAATTAGAGAGATAAAGAGTATCATTTAGTGTAATTCTATCCTTAAGTGATGTAAACCTTGAATCTCAAATCTGTTTTTATAATGTTAACATACTAACCTTGTTATTTATCATGCATTTTGTGGGCCTTAGCATGGCATATTAGGTTTATGATTCATGACACCTAAGGTAATTGGGTTTTTCAATAAGTTATGAAATTTTCATGTTTTATCACATTGTTAGAGTTTAATATGTCACAATGTTTTAATGTTTTAATATGTTTTATCACATGATTATGGTTTAATATCTAAAATTAGATCCTCAATAGAAGAACCCAATTGGGTTCATGCATAAATATTCTGAAATGCTATTAGAATCCGATAACTTTTCTAACTATTAAAGTAATACTAGAGAAATACTTAAGTCTTTTTTGCGTCTTTTTAAAATTAATTCGGCTTTTAAAATTATCCTTAAATTTATGATAAATTAATATTAAATTTTGATCAAATAGTAATTTTAAAAGTCACATCAATTTTAAGAGTATAAAAAAAATTATGAATTTTTCACTTAGCATTAGTTTCGATTACTAAAGTTCAGTTTGGTTGGGATTGAGACACGTGTCCACCTAAGCAAAGTCCGTCCCTCGCTCAAAACATAGTTAATGCTGGTGCTGCTTTCTGCTTAGCGAAGAGTTTCCATTGTTATCCATGCGCGGCACATATGATTCCCATGGATTTCTCAGAAAATTTGCCTTCTTTTGGGCTATCCGTGGCGATCAGCCTTTCCGTTATTGGAAGGGTTCGATTAAACGCGTACATTCCCTTCACCGTCAAAAACAAAAGAAACCCATTGCTCGGTACAGCCAAAAGAGGAAGAAACCAGTCAAATCAGTCGAGAAGCGAGACTCTGAGCCCGATGTGTATATGAGGGACACTGTGGGAAAAATATACAAACTCCTAAAGTATTCCCCGTGGGATTTGGCCAAAGAAGAGCTTGAGAGACTCTCTATAAGATGGGATTCTTATACAGTCAACAAAGTTCTGAAAACCCATCCACCAATGGAGAAGGCGTGGTTGTTTTTCAACTGGGTTTCAAGGCTAAAAGGGTTCAAGCACGACCAGTTTACTTACACAACGATGTTGGATATTTTTGGAGAAGCGGGGAGGATTCCGTCGATGAAGCATGTGTTTGGGCAGATGCAGGAGAAGGGGTTAAAGATTGATGCTGTGACTTACACTTCGCTGATGCATTGGCTTTCTAGCTCTGGAGATTTTGATGGGGCAGTGAAGGTGTGGGAAGAAATGAAGGATAACGGCTGCTATCCCACTGTTGTTTCCTACACTGCCTATATGAAGGTTCTGTTTGATAATAGTAGAGCGAAGGAGGCGACTGATGTTTACAGGGAGATGCTTCGATCTGGGTGTGCTCCAAATTGTCACACCTACACTATCTTAATGGAATATCTTGTGGGTTCTGGTGAGTGAAATACTACTTTGTATTCATATTGCCCTTTAGTTGTTTGTTAAATTGTCTATATGGGTGGCTGTTGAAGGTGTGCTTACTTTATTTGGTAGTTATAACGGATATGAACTTTTGGGTTACTATTTTCCAACGATCCTGATGTTTCTTTCCTCTGCGTTTCTTGTTAAGTGAAGCCAACAGTTTCTCTCATGTGCTTTCTTGCCAATATGACCTATTAGAAACCATCAAGGTGAGTAGCTCGTTTCGGAGCCACCCATATGTTTATTAAAGCTTAAGCTATCAAGAGGTGGGCCAAGAATGTATGTCAAGCTCACCGCACATCAGGGGGGCGGAACTAGGATTTGAGACGAGGGGGGACAAAACTAAAAAATGAAGATCTTAAAGGGTAAAAAATTAATTTTGGGGGTCGAACTCATAAAAAAAAAAAGACATTAAAATTTAGGAATTTTTTTAAAAAATTAGAGATTTTTAAAAATTTTGGGGGGACTTTTGTCCCCTCAAGCACAAGGGCAGTTCCGCCCTTGCTGCACATTAATACTCTCCCCTAAATGCAAGCCGATCCAATAACATTAAACCTGTAGGTCGTGCACATGCAAAGGAGAAGAAATCTCCATTGGGGTCTCAAACTGAAGGCCTCTTACTCAAAAAAGGCTATGATACGATGTTAAAAATTAACCTATCAAGATGTCGGTCAGCATTGTAAATCAAATCCACCACATACTAACATGGCCAATGACTTCATTGTGACCAAACTTAGGGCTAATTCTGGTGACTTCTTTCATTCCTACCTATCAATTGAAAAATAAAGGAAGAAAAGAAAAGAATCATTTCCACTTTAGTCATTTGTAAATTCCATGCTTGTCTCTTTAGAATTGATTTGTGAGAATAGATTTGTAAGTAGATTCAGTTCCCTTGGAATGTTACCAGTTTATTTTATACTAAGAACTTGTTTATGATATCGATTTCTACTGTGATAAAGTGCAATTATGCATCCGGTTGGCAATATATTTTAGTCATATTATTCATCAAAAACTATTTTAGTCAATATGTACAAATTTACAGTCTAGCACTGCCTATAATTGACTTTGCTTCCTACTGGACGCACATTAGTACGTAAACTCTACCATCATCTTCCCCCCCAATTGCCAGGATGAACAATTTGGGCATTCATCATTGTCTAGGACCAATAGAAGATACTTTGAATGGGTATCTATGAATATAGGGCCTCTTGAATCACATGATATTTGACAATCTCAGAGCCCTGTTTGCATTCTAGAAGACTTTTTGCAGAAGTTTTAAGTTAAGTGGCAATTTTGTAAATGACAATCTTGTTTTTCTGCTATGAAGCTGGTGAAACTTGCTATTTGTTAATGATCATGAGGCATTATCCATAAAATAGAAGTTTTTTTTGTTCCTCTTTCTGCTATTTTTCAATAGATCCAATTGTTGAAGCCTATTAAAACTCTCCTTGTGTTTAATAGCTGACACAAAGACTAGGTAGGCACTGTTTTAATAGGCCCTTCTGAGGATGAGATGCTAAGTAGTGTAATGGAGCATAGTCTACGAATATTTCCATAAATCTAAAGTTATGAGAATACTCACGTAACTTTAATGACATAAATTGCTAAAAAATATAAAATATGCACACCCCCACCCCCCCCCCCCCTATTCATTTATTTATTTAGTTTCTAGGAATGACATACCCACTTAGAGTAGCTATCCAGTAAACTGACAGCCTTTCAGGTCAGAGCAATCAACTTATACTCATTATGCTTCCATTGCAGCGGCATTGACATGTTATCATTGCCTTTGTCATATTTTTTTCACTTCAATGATCCCTCTAGTTTCTCTTTTCTAATGGACAATGTGAACATAATGGACATTCTGTTTTAGACATCTTCAATGGAAGCACCTTCTGTACTTGAAATGCTTATCTCCGTGTTTCCTAGTCTGTGTTGTGTTATGTACGGTATGTGCTGCCACCCCCTATTTTACTGATAGGAGTTGAATAATTGCACGCTGTGCTGCATTGCTGCAGATGATTTTATAGAATACTTGGCTACTTTTTGACATCTGATTTATTGAAACCAGATACGCTCTTTATTGTTTTGGCATGCATGGTGTAGTATGCTAAAATTCAGCCGCTAGGCATCAATTCTCTCAAGGAAATCTTCAATGAATCTGTCAGTCAATCAAATCTTCTTACTTTCTCCTTAAAATGGCCTGAACATTGGAGTTAGTTTTGGTCATATTTTTCATCTTGCCATGATTATTCTATGTTTTGTATGTGATTAAGTAGTTTTCAACACCTTTATTCACAAGGCTATAGTTGATGCTGTCAATATTTGTCCTTATGAGTTAATTCTGGACTATTTAATTTTTGAAGATTCATAATAATCTGAAGGTGATCTTTGATGAAATCAAGGTTTGATCTTTTTCTTTGCTTAGCACTTCTGAGTGCTACTATTTATCAATTTATCAATTTTCTGTATTGAGGCTATAGTCGATGCTGTCAATATTTGTCCTTATGAGTTAATTCTGAACTCTCTAGTTTTTGAAGATTCATAATAATATGAAAGTGATCTTTGATGAAATCAAGGTTTGATCTTTTCTTTGCTTAGTACTTCTGAATGCTACTATTTATCAATTTCCTGTATTGGGGTCATGTGGGAATAATATTTATGTTTTATTCTCTTTTCCCTAGCAAAAATTTCTATAGCTTTGACAAGAAGCCTCAGATACAAACCCCAGAAAACCTTTCTGATTTTAACACAAAAAATGCTGGGGATAATTATTCTTTTCTGTAGTGGTTTCCAGGAAAATATAAAGAAGCCCTTGAGATGTTTTGCAAAATGCAAGAAGCTGGGGCACAACCTGATAAGGCTGCATGCAATATATTGGTGGAGAAATATTCCAAAGCTGGGGAGACAAAGGCTTTAACACTAATCCTTCAGTACATGAAAGAAAGCCGCCTTGTTCTTCGTTACCCTGTATTTTTGGAAGCTCTGAAAGCCTTAAAAATTGCTGGGGAGAGTAGTGCCCTCCTCATGCAAGTGAATCCTCATTTTTCTACAGAATGTGTCAGCGAGGAGGAGGCAGTTGACTTGAGACCAACAGCTGCTGATGTTCCCTTTAGCATAGACAGAGGACTTCTACTGATTTTTTTGAAAAAACGAAATCTTGTTGCCATTGACCGCCTACTTACTGGGATAATTGATAAGAATATACGACTGGATTCTACAATTATCTCAATCATAGTTGAGGCAAATTGTGATCGTTGCAGACGCAGTGGTGCTCTATTGGCCTTCAAGTATAGTGTAAGAATGGGCATAACCATTGAGAGAAATGCATATCTTTCCTTGATAGGCATTTTAATGAGATCAAATTCATTTTCAAAGGTAGTGGAGATTGTTGAGGCCATGATTAGGATTGGACAATCTCTTGGAACGTATCAAAGTGCACTTTTAATCTATAGGCTTGGTTGTGCTAGAAGGGTTGTTTATGCTGCAAAAATATTTGATCTATTGCCTGATGATCAGAAGAACACAGCTACTTTCACTGCTTTGATTGGTGTTTATTTCACTGTTGGCAACGCTGACAAAGGACTTCAAATTTACAAAACTATGTTAGATAAAGGAATTTATCCTGCATTAGGAACGTACAATGTGCTATTAGCTGGTCTTGAAAATAGTGGTAGAATATCTGAAGCAGAGGTTTATAGGAAGGAGAAGAAGAGCCTGGAGTTACAAAGTCATTCTCGGGTAACTGTCTCCTTGGTGGAAAAGATCTGTGACCTTCTATTTGCCGGGGAAGTGGTATCTTGACACTGATTTTGGACCATGGAATTCCCCATATTGAAGGCTTGCTGAGAAAAATTTATTATTATTACTCGAGTGTATGCAAGTCAGAGAAGATGACAACCAATGCTTCTCCTGTCTCAATATCATCAAATGTAGAGGATATAGGGCAGGATGTATCTATTAGTCCATTGATCCAAATGCAGGAAAAGATGATACCACCGAGGTAAGGTTCTCATATCTACATGGTTGGATAAACATGTGAGCGGCAGATGCAAGGAACTGGAAATTGTCTTGCTGATGAACTTTTACAGGATTTTTATGAGTCACAGTTTTATTAATAGATACAATAGAATAAATTTTATTTAGCTTTGTATTAATACTCAGTTTTATGTGTAGAGTATTTGTGCTAGTATTTATCAAACTAATTAAATTAAGTTGAGTATTGGGTGTATCGAATGAGCAATGCTTAGTACCACCCTTTTTCCCAGAATTCATCCGGAACAAAAGTGATGTGGATGGCAATTTAGTAATTTCACCATTCACATTTATTCTCTTATATTACTAAATTGCCATTCAGATTACTTTTTTCCAGATGAATTCCGAAAACAAGGGTGGTAATAAGAATTAAATATATCCAATATGAGAGTCCCTACTAGCCGAATGTGGTGTATACTCATTTATTTACCGCATCCCATAAGAATTAGACACATCAATCTGAAACACAAAATAAAATATACACGAAAACACCGGATCAGCCCACCCATCTTTTTCCCCATTCAACAAAACCAACACCTACACCCTCCTCCTCCGCCAGACGCCAAAACCACTGTCTTTATAAATTATCACAATCACAAAGCCATTGGCATTATCACAAACACAAACATAAAAGTGAGAAAATTTTTCTTTCTTTTTGACTAACTTTAAATTTATATTCTCTCGAAACATCATCGGAACCCTTCTTCCTTCTTTTTATCAATGTACGTCTACCACAATAGTATTGCTTGCGAAGCCACCAACTGGGTTGTCTTCTACTTTGATTTCGGCTTCTGGGTTGTCGACGAAGTCGCCGCATGCTGTTCTAAAGAGGACAAGGCCGGCGAGGCTTGCTGCCCTTAACGTTCTGGTTATGGTGGGTTGATCCAATGTCTTGTGTTTATTCTATTTGGTGAAATAAGCTGATGTCTCAAAGTTCTATTCGATGTTGTAAATGAGTGGGTTTACACCAAAGCCTGATTGAAGTTATTCTCACTCAAAGTTACATATTTGTTTGAATATTTTCTTTAGCGTTTNTTTTTTTTTTTTTTTTAATTAAAAAGGATTGGAGGGGGAGGCCAACGTAGCTGTCCTACCTGGGCGTGACCATAGTAGCACCAATCTGCGGGGCGCCGCTCAGGAGGGACCTACGGAGGAACCGCAGGCGCACCCTCAAGACCGACCGAGCCATAGCTTAAATCCCGCTCCACCAGGGCACTAGCGGCACATAATCCCCATGACAGGTTTCCAAGAGGTATACCCAAGGATTCCCATTTCGGGAGTCGAACTTGGGGCCTCTTGGTTCCGATTCTCCATGGGCAATTACTTACCACTAGACTACCACCCTTGGTGGTTTTAGCGTTTAGTTCTAGTATAACAAATCTTAACTTCTTGAACATGCAACTCTTCAGCGCGCTGGAAAAGGTATACACCACTATTTTTTTTTTTTGTTAAATGTTTTATGGGGTAGATATTATCACCAATGTATGAGTTGGACTATTTATAGTTTGTACAAATCAAGAGACCGTTGTACAAACATAGTTGTTATAAGTTTGAAATTCTAAACTTGAATATTTTATCTAGGAAAGATATCTTAACGTGTGGCATGGTCAGCGTCAGTTGCCATTGATAGACGCTGATAATCAAATTTTAATTTTGAAAAGCTATCTTTAGATCACTCACTCTCTATCTTTGAACGGTTCTCACGTTTCAGCAAGCCATCCTAATTATGTTTATGGATGTGTATGTATAAATATGTGCCGTTTAATTTACTATTCGAATAAGTTAAAAAGAAAAAAAACAAACAAATTGAGTCAATGGAAGGTCTAATGAGGATTGTTTTGAAGTTTGTCGTGATGGTGTTCATGAGTCATGACACTGGCGGCTCTCACGTCGGGAACCTCCGCATGGTTTGCTCCTGACTGTTGCAGGCTAGACGCGGCATGCTGCTTTCCCGCTGCCAACACCAATCGCATCTTAGGAGTAAAATCCTAAGGTTATGTTTGGTACGTGGAATGACTATTCCATGGAATAGCCTATATTAAAAATGAAATGAGTAGAGTTTTGAAATAACCATTCCAATAGCCATGATGGAATGACTATTCCTTCAATTGAGGGAATAATCATTCATCTTAAGTTGAAAAAGAAGGGTTATTCCCTTAATTAAAAGAATAACTATTCATTCATGACCATCGGAATGACTATTTAAGGCTAAGTATTACACTCATTTCATACTTGATAAAGGCTATTCC
>FXXK01001526.1:14512-19512 GCA_900184695.1 Betula pendula | reverse complement strand
AAGAAATGAGTCAAAGAGGACAAGGACGTGGACAAGGTTGTGGCCGTGGCTGTGGTAGAGAAAGAGGAAGAGGAAGAGGCGGACGTAATAGTTCCAATTACGAAGAGAAAGGTCAAGCATCAAGAGGACGAGGAAGAGGAAATAATTCGAAGCAATATGGAAGAAGGTATGACAAATCTCAAGTTAAATGTTATAATTGCCAAAAATATGGTCATTATACTTAGGAATGTAGAAGCCACACTAACAATGTTGAAGAGAAAGCCAATTATGTTGAGAACGAGGAAGTGGAGCCCACTTTGTTGCTAGCTTATAAAGGAGAATAAAGTGGATAGAAGAACTTGTAGTATCTTGACAACGCGGTAAGTAACTATATGTGTGGAGACAAAAACAAGTTTGTGGAGCTCAATGAATTAGTGAGTGAGAATGTTACTTTTGGAGACTTGTCTAAACTTCCAATAAAAGGGAAAGGTATAATCTTAATTCGCTTGAAAAATAGAGGGCATCAATTTATTACAAATGTTTATTTTGTTCCAAGTATGAAAAGTAATATTTTAAGTTTGGGACAACTCTTAGAAAAAGACTATGAAGTTCATATGAAAAATGGTAGTCTTTTCTTAAGAGATGACAAGAACAATTTGATAGCCAAAGTCCCCATGACAAGCAGTAGAATGTTTTTATTAAATATTCAAATGGATGTGGCTAAATGTCTCATGACTTGCTTGAAAGATTCATCTTGGCTTTGGCATTTGAGATTTGGACATGTACATTTTGGCGAATTAAAATTGCTAGTACAAAAGAAGATGGTGAATGGCTTGCCTTCTGTTTTACAAATATCCACATAAATAATAGGCGAATAAATACACGTTTTACTCGCAAGTGCACAAGATCAAAACGATAGTATAGAAAGCAAGTACGAGATCATTCCCACAGTGATTGGTTTAACTATGTTTAAAGAGAATTTCCTAAAATAGATATATTGGTTAAAATAGAATAAAATAGATGAAATAAGATTGCAATGGAACGAAATAAATAATAGAATTGAAAATAATGAGTAAAAAGGATAGGGCTCCAACATCCACCATTAATCATACTCTTTTCAGGAAACGATATGTACAATGTTACAACCGTATTGCGATGTTCACTGTTTGCCAGCCTAAGGGCATGGGTGTATACTATAACTTTTTTCTTTATTGAAGGATTTAGCATGGGTGTATACTAAGTTGTTCTTTAAGAATGCATAAATCTATAGAGATCAACAAACACACTAAAACCTAGAACATAGTGTATATTCTGATCTTTTATGTTGATCATTCCAAGAACCCGCAATTTGTTTTTTTTTTTTTGTCACTCTAATATGTCCAGGACTCGGTCATCTAAATTGACATATATAACAATCTCCACATGACTCATGCATATGATGATCAAGCATAAACACAACCCATATGAAGAATGAACAAAAATTCAAAGATAATTAATTAAGAATTACAAATAGTTGTAACAAGACAATCAAAACCTTAAAGAGACATGAATAGGGCTTCAATCGAGCCCTTACAAGAGTATTAACTACACTTAAACTCGGACTTAAATATATATATACAGAAAATAAAGAAATGAAGAAAGAAAAACCAAAACCCTTTTTGATTTAGCCCCCGATTCCTCTCCCAAAGCTTGTGTCCTTTTTGATGACTTAAAGGAATATTTATAGAGTTTAGAAACAACCCTAGATGATTTCATGTAGCCTACAAGTCCAAATCCGCATTGGAGTTGGATTAAAACCTTTCCAAAATAGGTTTGCCGACTTCACCGTGTTCCAACGCACGAGGGCATTCGAGCCCTCTGGATGGGTGCTCGAGCCACTTTCCTTGGCGCTTGAGTGTCTTGCTTTAGTGGTGTGCTCGAGCTCTTCTTCTTCAGGTTCTCTCCAAAATATCTTCTAAGTTTGGAACTTGATGAATTTGATTTCTTTTTTTTCAAAACCTAAAAAATACAAGAAAATATGAAAACAACACAAAACATCATACTATAATGAAATTAAGGGCTTAACATATGTGAATTAAGAGATTTGAATGTGGAAAATTCAGCACTTTCACCTTCTATTAATGTGAAAGATGTCTTATCAGCAAACAATTCCGAAAAAGCTTTCAAACAAAATCTACTACAAGAGCAAATGAGTCGCTTCAACTTGTTCATGCGGATGTTTGTGGGCCAATTAAGCCATCTTCATTCGATAAAAACCGTTACTTCCTTCTTTTCATTGATGATTTTAGTCAAAAAACTTGGGTCTATTTTTTGAAACAAAAATCTCAAGTGTTTGAAGTTTTCAAAAAATTCAAAGCCTTTGTAGAGAAACAAAGTGGCTATTGTATTAAATCTTTGATAACCAATAGAGGAGGCGGATTCACATCTAATGAATTTAAGTAATTTTGTGAAGCAAATGGAATTCGTTGTCCTTTAATGGTTTCGAGATCGCCATAACAAAATGGTGTTGTTAAAAGAAAGAATAGGACAATTATCAATATGGCTCGAAGTATGTTGAAGACAAAAAGAATGCCTAAAGAATTTTGGGCGGAAGTTGTTGATTGTGCCGTATATTTGTCAAATCGTTGTCCTACAAAAAGCCTATGGAACAAAACACCACAAGAAGCATGGAGCAGAAGAAGGCCAAGTGTTTCTCATTTGCAAGTTTTTGGAAGCATTGGCTATACACATGTACCGGATCAACGAGCGTCTACAAGCTTGATGATAAAAGACGGAAGTACATCTTCATTGGCTATGACTCAAATTCTAAAGACTACAAGCTTTACAATCCAAATGCAGGCAAAAGTCATTAGTAGAGATGTGGAGTTTGACGAAGAAGACTTTTGGGATTGGAGCACACAAGAGGAAGAAAAATATGATATCTTTTCTTTTCTTGAAGAAGAAGAGTCAAGAAACAAAGAGCTCAATCCACCTTCTCCATCACCAACAAATTCTAGTACACTGTCGTTGCCATCTTCGAGAGGAAACTTTAGTGAGAGGTCGCTACACATGAGAAGTCTCCAAGAACTCTTAAATCTCTTTTGTCATTTTGTGGACTGTGAACCCATAGGTTTTGAAGAAGCGGTGAAAGATGAAAAATGGAGAAATGCCATGGATGAGGAAATCAAAGCAATTGAAAAGAACAACACATGGGAGTTGGTGACTATTCCAAAAGAACAAAAACCCATTGGAGTGAAGTGGGTGTTCAAGGAAAAGAAGAATGCTAAAGGAGAAATAGATACAGAGCAAGGTTGGTTGCCAAGGGATATAGTCAACAACCTGGCATTGATTATGGTGAAGTTTTTGCTCCTGTTGCATGTTTGGAATGGTAATTTCTCTTGCGGCTCAAAATAAATGAAAGATTTATCAAATGGATATAAAATTCGCTTTCTTGAATGGAATTCTTGAAAAAGAAATTTATGTTGAACAACCTATGAGCTATGTCATCAAAGGGGAAGAGGAAAGAGTATTGAAGTTGAAAAAGGTGTTGTATGGATTAAAATAAGTACCAAGGGTATGGAATAGTAGAATTGATAACTATTTTCAAAAAAATGGTTTCATCAAATGCCCTCATGAATATGCTCTTTATGCTAAGGTGTGAAAATGGAAATATTTTGCTTGTTTGCTTGTATGTGGATGATTTAATTTTTACAGGCAACAATCCAAGTATGTTCAAAGATATTAGGAAAGAAATGACTCAAGAATTCTAAATGACAGATATAGGCCTCATGTCCTATTATCTTGGAATTAAGGTAAAGCAAATGGAGAAATGAATTTTTATTTCTCAAGAAAGCATCGCAAGGGAACTTCTCAAAAAGTTCAAGATGAACAATTGCAAACCTGTTAGCACTTTGGTAGAATGTGGACTTAAATTGTCAAGTATTAAGAAGGAGAAAGGGTGGATCCAATAATCTTCAAGAGTTTAGTTGGAAGTTTGAGATACTTGACATGCACAAGACCAAACATTCTTTATAGAATTGGGCTTGTTAGTCGCTATATGAAGTCACCTACCATAACTCATTTCAAGGCGGCTAAAAGAATTCTTCGCTATGTCAAAGGTACTATTGATTTTGGCTTACTTTATCCATATTCTAATGAATCCAAACTTGTTGGTTATAGTGATAGTGATTGGGGTGGAGATGTGGATGATAGAAAGAGCACTGATGGATTTATTTTCTATTTGGGTAGTTCTGCATTTACTTGGAGTTCTAAAAGCAATCAATTGTGACACTTTCAACGTGTGAAGCTGAATATGTTGTTACTACATCATGTGTTTGTTATGCAATTTGGTTGAGGAGATTTTTGAAAAAGCTACACATACCATAAGAGGTTGCTACGAAAATATTTCTCGACAACAAATCGGCGATTGCAGTGGCAAAAAATTCGGTGTTCCATGATCGAAGCAAACACATCGACATAAGGTATCATTTTCTTAGAGAATGTGTTGTCAAGAAGGAGGTACAACTCAAGTTTGTGAAGACTCATGATCAAGTTGCGGATATTTTTACAAAGCCCCTCAAGAATGAGATTTTTAACATGCTGCGAGCTTTACTTGGAGTTACTAGAAATTAAGTTTAAAAGGGGGTGTTGAATAATAAACTTAATTTTAATAACATTTGGTTGAGTCTTTTCATATTTTTGTATGTTACTAAGTGACTTGAAGAGGTTGTCTTTTGGTTTTTCAAGAGTTATTTTATATAGGAGTTACATGAGAGTTATATGAGATGTAAATGAATGGAGTTAATGTGAAGAAGTTAGAAGTTCATTTGTATCCTATAAATACTCATGTAAGCAAGTTCTTATCAAGTTGAATAAAAGATTAAAAGTCCTCTATCAATTTAGTGTTTCTTTTCCTTTTTCATTCTCTCTCTTAATGTGTGTAGTTTTCAATATCGAACATGATGATGGGTCGGATTTGTTGTGTCAGTCTTGGCTAGTGAGTCTTTGAGTGACCTGGTGGTTTTTCTATGGTTGGTGGTGGA
>FXXK01001526.1:0-14330 GCA_900184695.1 Betula pendula | reverse complement strand
ATATTGGATTTGATGGGTGGTGTTGTGACAATGGATTTCTACAAGGGATTTTTTATGATGGTTGGACTCGGTGCATCTGAGATGATGTTGTTTGGGTCGTTGGGTTTGACCGAAAAAGGTGGCGGTTGGGGGCAGAGTTGAGGGTTTGCAATGGTGGGTATGGATATTTGAGTTTTCTTTTGCGTGGTGGTGGTTGCTGACTGGGATTGGGTTCTGAGGGCAAATTTTTGTTACACATCGCTCATCTCTTCCATGATAGTGCGTACCTGATACAGAAGTTCAAGGACCCTCTCATCACGTTGTTGTTACATTGTCATGGATCTGTGATTGTTGTAGAAAACAATTGGCCTTGCTTTGATACCACTTGATGCGAACCTACTAGTAACAAAATAATAAAAAAGATAAATCGGCTACTTCGAGAGAGCTGTAATCTCTAATGACTACTTCAAAGGAGCCTCGACCTCCAAAACACAGTAAACTGTATTCTAAATAATATTTAATCCATACCTTATTATTGATTATTTTTCCTTTGAATAGAAGAACTTATTATATAAGAGACCAATTAGGTTTTGACTCTAAGACTGGACTCTGACTCTAATAAAGAAAGGATCTCAATTAGAGATATATCATTTATTAAAAGATATTATACTATTTATTAGATTCTAACACAATAGTGGACAATATCAAATATTATGATCGTGTCAATTAGAGTGAAATTTAGAGATAGACGCTAAGTTGCAATACTAGTCCAACATATGAAAAGGAACATAAATTTTTTTTTGTCTTGATATATATATGATTACCAGATTTCAAGAACAAGAAACACCTGCAGGCCGTATTGTGCTAATGAGTAAAGATGATCCTTAATCCACCACTAAATCACACTCGCCAATGTTGAATTCTTTAATCTTACTAGAGTTCAATAAGACAATTAATAAAGCAAATGCCACACATGACGATGCCATTATAAGAAAAATATAGATTAGGCTCCTCTAAATTTTTTCATATCTTAATTATTGTTTTAAAATTAAATGATTCGGATATTTTTATATCAGCATTTACTACCATATATTTATTGTACGTTAAAATATGAAAAAAAAATAGTAAATAGTATACTAAGGTGATAAACACACTCAGTTGTACGTTAAAAGTAAATATAGTAATAAATATTGGTATGACAAAAGCTAAGACTAGGTCAATATAATTATTCTCATCCTACATTAATTATGCAATGGGAAAATGCTTGATGATTATGGGGCTAATTACTTGTTATCAACTAATTAAAAGATGCTACATATTGTTTACCATGCTATCTTTTCAGTACAAAATGCTAAATACATATTGTTTAGAAAATGCGATACAAAATGCTAAATACCTTTCATATCATACCCAAAAAGAGATTTTACATGTCTTGGTAAGTGGATACAAAGTGTAATTCGTCAAGAAAATGGTGATTCAAAATTGTTCATTATTATTGATGAGGCATGGGATGAGCATAAAAAGAGAACAAATGGCTATTTCTCTAAGATTTGTTGATAAAGATGGTTTTGTACAAAAACACTTTAATTTTGTTTATGTTAAAGATACATCTGCATTGACTTTAAATTATGAAATCTTTGTTGTTCTTTCTTGTCTTTGTCTTAATATTTAAAATATTCATGGACAATGTATGATGGTGCTAACAATATGGGTGGTGAATAGAAATGATTGTAAGCATTATTTCTTAATGATAGTCCTTGTATGTTCATTGCTTTGCTCACCGATTATAATTAGCATTACTTATTGTGGTGACCTGGTTCAAAGCATAATATTTTTTTAACTAGGTCATCACAATAATGTGTACCACACATCATAATAATCTTGCAATATAACATGAACATGAACTCATACGCCATAGTTCCATAATATTGCAATAGAAACATAATAATAGTAATGAGAAAGCCACATAACACGCAAAGCTGACAAAATAAATTTATGTATTTGAAAGTTACACATTGTATCATTTACATACAAACAAAATGTCTTACAAAAGTGTCACAGACAACACAATGCCATATATATACCATAGATTGTTTATAAACATGACAAAATCATGTACAATCCCAACAGATAGACTAACTAGTAGTCCGAATCCAAAAGTATTCGGCAGATCATGGCCTAAGTTATATGGCGATAGGATCCTCATCAACACCCATGTCACCTGTAACAACATCATCTATGTGATTGTAGGATGGGCATAATAACATAAGCAGCTACATAAGTACACAATCTCAACAATTATAATAGACACTAGTTTTGTAATGGAGCCTCCTTTATATATATATTGTTATATTTTGTTTAGTTTTAGAAATTGGCCCAAAATTTTGCTTGTATTGTCTTTTCATCATCTAGGGAGTTTAAGATGGAAAATGTAAGTGGAAAGGGTGTTTAGTGTTTCCCGTCAAAAGCCCGTCACAATAGAAACGTGACGTGAAGCAAATAGAGCTCTCAGGTTGATTTCATTGGAAGCCGGCCATAACGGGAACGTTACAAGTAGTTATTGCCACGTCCCGTTTGAAGCCTGTCAAGATGTGAAGAACAGTTTCAGTGATAAAACGTCTTTCTTGGTTTCTTTCCATGGCTTTTCTTTCTATTGCTCTTGAGAGAGCCTTGGACATGCTCACGAAAGTGTTCAAGAGATATCCAACACCTGGACTTCACCTGGAGATCACTTGGGATTCATTTGAGAGCCATGGGATCATCAAAGGCTGTTTGTTCCATCACTTGGGAGCCACGACAAGCTTTGAACGTGGCCAAATAATGTGTTTTCTATTACGACGGACAGAATTTGAGTCACAGCGGACTTGCACATCTGAAGAATCTTGCGAACCGTTTTTGACATAGCAAATGTCCATATTGAAAAAAAGCTTATGAAACATCGAGTTGTAGATTTGGGAATAAGATTTCCAACACCCTTGAGTTTGTTTCAATCGGAGCTCAAGATTAAAATTTATGGTAAAGATACCCTGACAAGTTTGGTTTATTCTTTTACATATTTCCAGCTTTACCCCTTCCCTTCCTATAAATAGAATAGGATGCTCCCAATTGCTGATTGGGACCTCTAAGCACAAAATTGAAATGGGACATCCTCTAGAGAAGTATCCTTGCTTCTACAATGTGAGCCAAGAGGGCTTTTGTTTAGAGCCATGCATCGAAGCTTTCCCTCTCTTGATGTTTTGATTCTTTCCATTGCTTTCACTCAAGCTTTGGGGGTTTGTGTATTGGTGAGGAAGTGAGAGTGTACCTTGTTCCTAGAGTCCCTCTAGATGATTTCCCCCATCACCATTGTTGTACCAAGTGAGGTTCTTTAAAAAGCCCCAAGCGTTCACTCACTTAGGTTGATTTTGCTTTTGTTCAAACCACACCCATAAACATCCTTCAACTGCAAAGGAGTCTATTGATGGATCAGTAAGAAGATGCACCAACAAGAATATTTTCCATCTAGGAGATAAGCGGGAGCTTGTTGAGCTTATAGAGTCTAGGATTTTACAAAGGGTTGTAAGTCTTTCTTGTGTCTATAAACTGGATTTTCTTGTAATAGTGATTTTTTGGTTTTAGCTGTCTCGAAGTGGTTTTTCCCTTAGATTTGTTTAAAGATTTTTCTACTTCATCCACAAATCTTTGTGTTGTGGATGTGCAATTTATCTTGTGGTTGTGTTGATTATATTCTCTAATTGAATCATTTTAATTTGAAATTAATATTGATTGGATTGTTAATTTAAGGGTAGACCGGTCCTAGACTTCTTACAGGTTTTACTTTGGAAACTCCTTTGAGATCAATCCTTAAGGTTACTCAAACCCTAGGAGAGTTAATGGAAGAGAGTTGCGTGAGAGAGGAGAGAAAATGAGACTTTAAGTTGAAAATTCAGCTTCAAGCTATTTATAGTCGATTGGTTTGAACTAGATAATGCCGAGTTGGAACGCCCGTCCTGTGAAACTCCCATAAATCATTGAAATCTGGCCACAGTTCGATCCTGTAAAAATGCTATTCGAACCGCACACTACAAAATGGTCCAATTCGAACTGTATTGGAACGTGCTTATGACGAGCCTTTCTAGAATTGCTCGTTTGAACCATAACAACCCCGTTCTAACACCTATGCAGAAAATCCCAATGTTTGAACCTACTTGAAACACAAATGGAACGGACCTCTCAGCTTGACCAAAATCTCACCCGGTTCGAACCAACTTGGAACAAATCATTCTAGAGGTGTCCTGTTTGAAACAATTTGAAACAAGAAAGGAATGGAGTTCACTAGAGCACACCCGATCAAACTATATATAAACCCCACAGTTCGAATTGTAGCCCCAAATATTGACTTTTTACTAAAATTTTCTAACTATTTCTCTTCAATAACTAATTCCACTTGTCTCATTTACTTAATCCAACTATAATAAAACTTTCAATTGGTTTCTTGGGTGTTACAGTTGTTACATCTAGAGAGAGAGTCTTGTTTGTGAGTTTTTCTCACATTTGAATTTCATTATCAATGTGTTGGTACTATATGTAAACGTCATGATGACCTACAAGCTGCTCAAGCAGTACAAATTGCACATATGCTAACTATTGATGAACTTGAAACTTGAAAGAAGCTAACCAGATTCGCACTTTGAAATGAGCTGGTGATTCTCATTGGAGTTCTCATTTTCATTCTATTTGTAGCCTAATAAGGATGTTTGGTGCTACTTGTCCAGTGTTTAAACATATTTATAAAAGACACTTACTCTCAAAGTGAGGACGGTAATCCTGCTTATAAAATGATTAACATCCTTGCAATTCATATTCATTTTACATATGATCAAGGAAATCATGGGTATTGTTGATGTTCTTTGTCAATATTTAACAGGAAAAAAAATTGTAGACATCTTGAATGCTATGCAATTAATTTCTACTACAAAAGGACTCATCCAAAAGTTGAGAGATGAAAATTGGAAAAATTTTGCTTTAGAAAGTTGTCTTGCTCTCCAAAAATTTGAAATTGACATTCTAGATTAATGTTTATTATATTGAAGTTGATGTTTGTCATCAACGGATCACATTACAATGGAGGCATCATTATTATTTTGACATATTCAATGCTACCATAGAGACTTTCAATTGCAGAGCTTGATAGCAGATTTTGGTGAATGGGCGATAGAACTTTTGACACTTTGTTCAGCTTGCGATCCAAAAGATGCCTAATAAATCCTTTAATATTGAGGATGATATGTATGTCTTGCGGAAAATTATTATTCTCTTTTGTTTTTTTCTGAGCAAGAAAATTGATTTGAGATTTTAGTTGAAACATTTTGATATTGATGTGCCTAATCATCCGATTTTATATTTATATATATAAATTGTCTTACATTGCAAAATTATGTCGAAGATTGATGAAGAATTGAAAAATAAAAGCATACTATCTTATTAATATATTGATTTGTCATGTTTTG
Source organism: Betula pendula (assembly GCA_900184695.1). NCBI lineage: Eukaryota > Viridiplantae > Streptophyta > Magnoliopsida > Fagales > Betulaceae > Betula > Betula pendula. The sequence goes on along the minus strand of FXXK01001526.1, from coordinate 8,862 downwards.
AGTCTTTCAATGTCTAACAGTAATTACGGAATGAGCATTTTCAACTATAAAAAGTGTTAAAATTAACAAGACTGTCCAACAAAATGGAGAATGAGTTTTTTTGCAAATAATTTAGTTGCTTATATTGAAAGGAAATCTTCAATTCAGATTGAATAGTTGATGATTTTGTACTCTCAAAGAGCGCATGTTGCAAATTCAGACCATTTTTTTAAATATATATATATATATATATTATATATATATATATACTATATATATATATATAATATAATATATATTAATATATATATATATATATATATATATTATTCTGCTGACTAATATATCAATTACATATGGAATATATTGATGATGTTTGATAGATATAATTTTTGTGATATACATTCATATATTTTTATAAAATATTTCTTCTCTAGTCATTAATTGCTTCTAGCCCTTGAAAATATGGAGGTTTTTACAGGAAAATTAAGCTTGTGAAATTGACACTGGCAATTTACAACAGCTACGGCCTTATAAGAATCATTTTTTTTCCATTTAAGAAACTAAAGTTCCTAATTGTACAGTTATATTGTTTTTGATATTTTTCTTCACTGTTTAATTATAGTACTATAAAAATCATAACTTCTGAACATGAAACTCTTCAGTGCGTTACTGGAAAAGGTAAAACCATCTTTTTTTTTTTTTAATGTCTTGTGGGGTAGATATTTATGATCACCAATGTATGAGCAGTTGGACATGGACTATTTATAGTCGTACAAATCAAGAGACTGTTGTACAGAATAGTTGTTACAAGTTTGAAATTCTAAACTTAAATATTTTATCTAGAAAAGAAAAAATATCTAAAGTGTGGCATGGTCAGCGTCAGTTGTTATTGATAGATGTTGATCATATCAAATTTTAATCTTTATACATCCTTGCATTCATATTCATTTTACATATTGATCAAGGAAATCCATGGGTATTTTGATGTTCTTTTGTCAATATTTACAGGAAAAAAAATTGTAGACATCTTGAATGCTATGCAATTATTTCTACTACAAAAGGACTCATCCCAAAAGTTGAGAGATGAAAATTGGAAAAATTTTGCTTTAGAAAGTTGTCTTGCTCTCCAAAATTTGAAATTGACATTCTAGATTAAAGTTTATTATATTGAAGTTGATGTTTGTCATCAACGGGATCACATTACATGGAGGCAATCATTATATTTTGACATATTCAATGCTACCATAGAGACTTTCAATTGCAAAGCTTGATAGCAGATTTTGGTGAATGGCGATAGAACTTTTGACACTTTGTTCAGCTTGCGATCCAAAAGGATGCCTAATAAATCCTTTAATATTGAGGATATATGTATGTCTTGCGGAAAATTATTATTCTCTTTTGTTTTTTTCTGAGCAAGAAATTGATTTGGAGATTTTAGTTGAAACATTTTGATATTGATGTGCCTAATCATCCGATTTTATATTTATATATAAAATTGTCCTTACATTGCAAAATTATGTCGGAAGATTGATGAAGATTTGAAAAATAAAAGCATACATCTTATTAATATATTGAATTTGTCATGTTTTGAGTCTTTCAATTCTACAGTAATTACGGAATGAGCATTTTCAACTATAAAAAGTGTTAAAATTAACAAGACTGTCCAACAAAATGGAGAATGAGTTTTTTTGCAAATAATTAGTTGCTTATATTGAAAGGAATCTTCAATTCAGATTGAATAGTTGATGATTTTGTACTCTCAAAGAGCGCATGTTGAAATTCAGACCATTTTTTTAAATATATATATATATATATATTATATATATATATATATATATAATATATATATATATATATATATATTAATATATAATATATATATATATATATATTTCTGCTGACTAATATATCAATTACATATGGAATATATTGATGATGTTTGATAGATATAATTTTTGTGATATACATTCATATATTTTTATAAAATATTTCTTCTCTAGTCATTAATTGCTTCTAGCCCTTGAAAATATGGAGGTTTTACAGGAAAATTAAGCTTGTGAAATTGACACTGGGCAATTTACAAAGCTACGGCCTTATAAAATCATTTTTTTTCCATTTAAGAAACTAAAGTTCCTAATTGTACAGTTATATTGTTTTTGATATTTTTCTTCACTGTTTAATTATAGTACTATAACAATCATAACTTCTGAACATGAAACTCTTCAGTGCGTTACTGGAAAAGGTATAAACCATCTTTTTTTTTTTTTAATGTCTTGTGGGTAAGAATTTATGATCACCAATGTATGAGCAGTTGGACATGGACTATTTATAGTCGTACAAATCAAAGACTGTTGTACAGATATAGTTGTTACCAAGTTTGAAATTCTAAACTTAAATATTTTATCTAGAAAAGAAAAAATATCTAAAGTGTGGCATGGTCAGCGTCAGTTGTTATTGATAGATGTTGATCATAATCAAAATTTAATCTTTACATCACTCTATCTCTGAACGGTTCTCACGTTTCAGCTGGCCATCCTAATTATGTATATGGGTGTATATGTATAAATATGTGCTGTTTAATTTACTATTCGAATAAGTTAAAAAGAAAAAAAAAAAAACAAACTAAGTCAATGGAAGGCCTAATGAGGATTGTTTTGAAGTTTGTCGTGACGGTGCTCATGACACTGGCTGCTCTCACGTCAGGAACCTCGGCATGGTTTGCTCCTGTTTGTTGCAAGCTAGACATACGATGCTGCTTGCCGGCCACCAACACCAATCGAATCGGAGGAGTAAAACCTTAAGTTTATGTTTTCATAGTCCATATGTCTGTATCTTAACCTTAAAGTCACAAGGGCCATGACTTGTAATAATAGGTTGATTACCTCCATAATGGTCATTAAATAAAGGTTTTCAGCGTCATATTACTAATGTATATATAATTTCGTTTATTGGTTCTCTCTGTCTCTCACACGTACGTGTTTGTGATAATATTCTTGTTCATTTCTCTATATCTTTTCTTCTTCTGATTATTTTGATTGAGAAGTCCTCTCACATACCAAAATGTTTGATATCAAATCTCTTCTATATGGATAAGAATTTATTAGTAAAACTAGCTAGGAAGATTCTCCAATATTTTTCGCCATGGTTCACCTTAGACAGAAAGCATAGAGAAGTAGAAAAAGAATCTCTAGATACAGAAGTCACTAGTAAAAAATATAAATATAAAGGCATCCTTGTGAAATTTTTGAAAATTTGATCTAGAAAATCAATAGACATCTGGGTTTCAAACTCCAACTCATTTCCCTTCTATCGCAGACTCTCATCTGGTATATAATTATAAATTGACCAAAATTAATTATATATATATAGTTAAACAATTATAAGATAGCCACTAAAAGAATTTTGGTCTTTAAAATTTATTTAGTGACTAATTGTCGTTGCTAAAAATCATTTGTAACGACATTTAAACTTTTAGCTGAACTAAAATTTAGAGAAGCTAAGTTGCAATACTGGTCCAACATATGAAAAGGAGCACAAATTTTTTGTTTTGATAGTGTTATACAATATATATATTACCAGATTTCATGAGCAGAAACACGTGCAGGCCATATTGTGCTAATTAATGAGTAAGGATGATCCTCAATCCATCACTAAATCACACTCGCCAATGTTGAATTCTTTAATCTTACCAAAGTTCAATAAGACAATTAATAAACCAAATGCCACACATGACGATACCATTATAAGAAAATAGATTAGGATCCTCTAGAATCCATAAGGTAAATAGATTGGGATCCTCTAAATTTACCATGCTATCTTTTCGGTAAAGGCCAACAGGACGTCCTGGAGCTAATGCTTTTACTATTGAAGGATTTCACAATTTGAAGAAAGTTAATAATTACACTTATTGTGCTTTTTTCAGCCATATGGGAAAGAACCCATTTTCACCTTATAACATTGCTGTTAATTATTGTGATACTTTGATGAACCATCCCAACAGATTGACAAGGTGATAGATTAGCAAACTTCAGAACAAAAATTGAACAATTGATTGTGATTGAAAACTACAATCAATTGTATTTGGTATTTATCATATCAAGGATGTGCTCTTAGAGGTCATGATGAGGGTCCCGATTAAAAAAATTGTGGCAATTTTTTTGAGTTGTTAAAGTTTGAATCCATGTAGAATGAGAACGTTGATGAGCTTATCTTAGAAAATGCGCCACAACATGCTAAATACACTTCATATCATACCCAAAAAGAGATTTTACATGTTTTGGTAAGTAGGATACCAAGTGTAATTCGTGAATAATATGGTGATTCAAAATTTTGCATTATTATTGATGAGGCATGGGATGAGCATAAAAGAGAACAAATGGCTATTTTTTTAAGATTTTTTTACAAAGATGGTTTATACAAAAACCCTTCTTTGATTTTGTCCATGTCAAAGATACATCAGCATGGATTTTAAAGAATGAAATATTTGTTATTCTTTCTCATTATCGTCTTGAAATTAAAAATATTTATGGACAAAGTATGATGATGCAGGCAATATGCATGGTGCATGGTGAATGGAAAGGATTGTAGCGTTATTTCTTAATGATAGTCCTTTTAATGTTCAAATTTGCTTTTTGCTATCGATTACATTACCCATTAGTATTGTGGCAAACCGGTTCAAAGCATAAACGTTTGTTTTTTAACCAAGTCATCAACAATTAATGTGTACCACATAACATCATAATATCCCGTAAATAATAAACATTGAAGCATGGACTCATACGTCAAGAATTCCATAATAAATTGGTAGCCAAAAACATAATAATAATAAGTGAGAGAGCCACATAACATGCAGAGTTGACAAATAATAATCATGTATTTAAAGTTATACATTGTAATCATTTACATACGAAAGAATGTCCTTCAAAAGTGTCACAAATGACATAATGCCATAAATATACCATTAGAATAGTTTATAAAAATGACAAAATGGTGTCAATCCCAACTGATGGAACTAATTACTAAGTAGTCACAATCAAAAGTAATTTGAGCAAATCATGGCCCGAGTCATAATAACCCAAAATATGAGAGATAGATCCTCATCAACACATGTCAACCAATAACAACAATTATTATACAATTATGGGGTGCAAAAATAACATAGGCAAATATGAGTCCACAGTCTCAAACAATTATAATAGAACACTAAGTTTTGTAATAAAGCCCCATTTATATATAAATATCTATATATATATATTTATAATATATATATATAATATTTAATATATATATTATAGAGTTACACCATCGGCAATACCATAGGTTTTTAAATCAAATGTAGGGTTTGTTGACGATAAACCGATAGACCAATGAAAAACATTTGTAAGACAATTCAAAACAACATGGATCTCTTACTATTTATTTTTCATCATCCATACTACGTCATATGACATCTGCTACACTATATATGCATTCCACCTCCAAATTCCCACCATAAATATACATATAAGCCACATAAGCAAGATACATGTCATAAACAACATTAGAAAGACAATCATGATATCTTATGCAATGATATCATGCCTTTTGCACTCTTTCTTATTCCTTAACTCATTTATCATTTACTCCTCCTCTATAGTTGACAAGGGGCATCATCCCACCAGTAACTTTCCTTCAATTTGTTAATCCACATTGGGATCATCAACCACCAGCTTCCTTGCTAACAAGGGCCATCAATCCCCACATAAGGGAAATTTCCTTCTTGTGTCGCATCAACCTTGTTAGTCATAAACTCATTCTCATTACTCATTAATTCATTTAACCACATACATGACATCCAATACATTTTCATGTCATGTCATGCATAAACAAACAATCTTTAAATTTCACAAATCATCTCATACTTAAGACATTTTATTGCTTAACACAAGTCTCAGCCAAAGTTAACATACTTAAATTCATGTAATCATGTATACTCATCAACATAAACAACTCGGAGTAACACTATAATCATGCTTTTAAAGTAAACAAATTATTATACTTACAATTAATCTCACTTGCCCTTCTAAAACGACACCAACTTGCTGACTCACAATCATCATATTGCATGCCACAATTAAACCAATCCATAATTTACTTTACTCTAGGCAACATCATTAATATTGAACATCACAAGTATTAACTACCCATAAGTTATCCCATAGTGACTCTAGGGTTCTATTTGAACCCACTAAGCCAACCAACTTAACCCCATGAGAGAAGTCCACAGGGTTACAACAACAAAAACCTACATTTACATGAACCAAAAAAAAACAAGGGTAATTAGCTTTATCTATGAACTAAACGTAGAATTAAAGTTCTAGTCTACGAAATCCCAACCCATACTTCAGACCTCCCAACAAGTATTAAACTAAAGAAATTATCAAAGGATTAAAGCATTGCAAGTAAAAATATGTAGCTTCATCCATGAAAAACAGGGTTCACGGAATTTACTCCTCAAACCAATTGGTAGAATCGACCATCTAACACCAAGAATCGAATTTTAGTCTTAGATTTTTACTCTGGAAAGCCTTTGAGATCATTCCTAAGGTTTAACTCAACCCTAAGAGAGTGAATGGAGGAGAGTGAATGAGAAAGGAGAATAAAATGAGACTTTAACCTGAAAATTCGGGTTCCTGCTTTTATAGCCGATTTTCTACACTATTGTTCGAAACTAGAATGCCCAGTTCAAACCCCTACACGTGAAACATCCCAGAAAATCATTGAAAATTTGCCCACGGTTCGAACCCGTAAACCACTGTTCAAACCAACGCACCCCAAAACGTCTAGTTTCGAACCGTATTCACAAACGACACTTAGAGAGCCTTATTTACTGGAATTGCCTCATTCAACACCCCATGCAAACGGAATGAACCAATTATGGAACGTAATCCCATTCAAACCAATTTGGAACAAGAGTGGGAATGGACGCTTGCTAGAACAACACCCCGATTCGAAATGTAAACCCCACACTTCCAACCCAACCTCAAAAATTGATTTTTTTTTTTACTAAATCTTTATAAATGTTTCTCTTTGATTATTAATTTCCAATTGTCTTATTTAGTATAATTCAACTATAAATAAAATATTTCAATTGATTTTTTTGGGTGTAATACAGTTGGGTTGCATCTAGAGAGCCATATTTTTGTTACATGAAGTTTCTTCTTGATTAAATTTCATTATCAATGTGGTTGAGTACTCCATGTAAACGTCATGATGAACTACAAGCTGCTCAAGCATCACAAATTGCATATGTTAACATATTGAATGAACTTGAAACTAGACAATAAGCAAATAAAATGACACTTGAAATGAGTAGGTGATTTTTCGTTGGGGTTCGAAGTTTTCCTTTTTATTTGTAAGGCCTAGCTCGATAAGGATACTTCTGGGTGCTACATTGTCTGGTGTTTGAAAAAATATTAAAAAGAAGGATTCACCTTACTCTCAAACTTGGAGATGGTAATTCTGCTTATAAAATGACTACATCCTTACAATTCATATTCAATTTACATTTGATCAAATCATGGGTATTGTGATTGTATTTTGTTCAATATTCTGCAAATAATAATAATAATAATAATAATCTCTAGACATTTTGAATGCTATGGCAATTGTTTATAACTACAAAGGACTCCATTGCATCCAAAAGTTGAGATATGAAAATTGGAAAATTTGCATTGAGGAAGTTGTCTTCTCTCCCCCATGCCAATTAGAAATTGATATTTGAGATTTCAATGTTTGTTATATTGAAGGTTGATGCATTATCAATGAGATCACATTATAGTGGAGCGTCATTATCCATTTTGACATATTCATGCTTACCATAAAGAGTTTTTCAATTGCAAGAGCTCGATACAAGGTTTGGTGAAGGCGTGATCGAATTTTGATACTTAGTTCAATAATAGGTTGAGGTCCTCATCAAACGGAATCACATTACAGTGAGCATCATTATATTTTGACATATTCAATGCTACATATAGACATTCAATTGTAAGAGCTCGATAATAAGTTGGTGAAAGGGCCAATCGAACTTTTAACACTTAATTCCAACTTTTTAAATTTGGATCCAAAAGATTGCCTGTAAAATCATTTTTACATTGGAATATATAGTCTTGTGAAAAAGTATATCCTCTTTGATTTTTTTAAGTATAAGAAATTAATTTGAGATTTTAGTTAAAACATTTTTGAACTTAATGTGCTTAATTAATCATCGAAATATATATATATATATAATTATTATAATATATATATATATATATATAGATAATATATATATAATAATATATATAATATATATAATATATATATAATTACCAATAATGAGAATTTACATGTAACAGAGTACAATGAAGATACCATTTACTAACCTTTCCTTACTAATTAAAAAACCTTTGAAATTAAGTTGGTAGCAACTTCTCTATATGGGCGCTAAGATAATAGAGTTAGGGTTTAATTTTTAAACAATTTCCTTTCAAAGAATTAAGGTAAAATCTTAGTAAAATGTAATTTTTTAGTTTTGTGGGAGTGTGCTCTAGTAGTATTAAGGTTGCTAATTAACCAAATTAAAACCAATCACCTCATTCGCGATAAAAATTTATTAAATAAAAATTATTTAGTTCATAAGTTATGGGTGTTTGATCACTTCACCACTAATGGCCTGCACACCTCTAAGCCCATTCTATCTAGGCCAGCCCAGGCCTATGATTGTTTCTAACCTAAAATTGGGGTCCGTTACTAAAACACAGTTGTTACAAGTTTGAAATTCTAAACAAAAATCTTTTATCTACAAAACTATATATCTTAAGGGGATTGCTTAAACATTACCACCATACTTCTTGGGGGTCC
>FXXK01001525.1:57090-67706 GCA_900184695.1 Betula pendula | reverse complement strand
TTACGTCGTTGCCGCCGTGAATGCTTGGTTCTGTCAGTACCTGTATTTCTACGCTTGATAGCTGTTGTTCATCCTCGGGGGCCGACCCCAGTCGGGCCAGCTTATCAGCTTCTTCATTTTCTTCCCTTGGGATTTGCTTTTCCACAAGCTGGTTGAATTGTATGCGAGCTTCTTCCACCTTGGCTAGATCATCTATTCCTTCATCTTTTTCCCTTTTGCTTCGTAATCTCCCTGGATTTGGTGGCTATGACTTGGGAGTCAGTTCGGATTTCCACGTCTTTAGCTCCCATTTCCAACGCCAGGTTGAGTCCCGCTAACACAGCTTCATACTCGGCTTCGTTGTTGGTTGTCTGAAAGTCCAACTTGATGGCGAAGGTTAGCTCCTTACCTCTCGGGGTTATCATGATGATCCCGACCCCGCTCCGGCTGGCTATTGAGGATCCGTCAACATATATTACCCAGAGGTTCTTCTTTGATACCTTGTTAGGGTCGGGGAAGTTGGTGAATTCCACCAAGAAGTCTGCGAGTGCTTGCCCCTTAATTGCTGTTCTGGGCAAGTATTCGATGTCGAATTCCCCGCGCTCGACTGCCCAATTTACTAGTCTGCCCGAGGTATCTGGCTTATACAGTGTTTTCCTCAACGGATACTTGGTCAGTACTCGGATGGTGTGCGCTTGGAAGTAAGGTCTGAGCCGTCTTGCTGATACTACTAAGGCGAAGGCCAGCTTCTCAATTTGAGGGTATCTTTCCTCGGCTCCTCTTAGTGCTCGGCTTGTGAAATATACTGGCTTCTAGACTCCTTTTTCTTCTCGGATCAAGACCGAGCTGACTGCTGAAGGTGAAACCGCCAAGTACAGGTACAATGGCTCGCCTTCTGATGCTCTGCTTAGCAGTGGTGGAGTGACCAAGTATTGCTTTAATTGATGGAATGCCTGATCGCAAGTCTCGGTCCATTCGAATGCTTTTCTTAGGATTTTGAAGAAAGGCAGGCATTTATCCGTGGACCTGGATATGAACCGATTCAAGGCTGCTATCCGTCCGGTGAGTTGTTGCAGTTGCTTCGTGTTTTTAGGTGAAGACATGTCCAGGACAGCCCTCACCTTCTCGGGATTGGCTTCGATTCCTCTCTGAGACACTAGGAATCCCAGGAATTTTCCCGAGGACACACCGAAGGCACATTTGGCTGGGTTTAGCTTCATGTTGTACTGCCTCAGTGTGTTGAACGTCTCCTCCAGGTCCGAGACATGATCAGCTGCTTGGACGGTCTTGACCAGCATGTCGTCCACATAGACTTCTACATTTCTACCGATCTGATGCTTGAACATCATGTTTACTAGCCTCTGGTATGTAGCTCCCGCGTTTTTCAAACCGAAAGGCATTACCTTATAACAGTAAAGACCCCGATCAGTGATGAATGCTGTCTTCTCGAGTCGCTTTCATGCATCTTGATTTGGTTGTAACCTGAGAAGGCATCCATGAAGCTCAGAAGTTCATGCCCCGACGTTGAGTCTACCAAGACATCTATCCTCGGGAGTGAAAAGCTATCTTTTGGACAAGCTTTGTTCAGATCGGTGAAATCTACGCACATCCGCCATTTGCCGTTTGGTTTCTTGACCAAGACCACGTTGGCCAACCAATCTGGATAGTGCGCTTCTTTTATGAATCCAGCTTGGGGCAACTTCTCTACTTCTTCTGCGGCTGCTTGATTACGCTCGGGTGCGAAACTTCTTCGCTTTTGCTTGACGGGCTTGGAGCTTGGGTCCACATTCAATTGGTGTACAATGACCGATGGATCTATCCCGGGCATGTCTTCATGTGTCCAAGCAAATACATCTTTGTTGTTCCGGAGGAAGTGCTGGAGCCTGTCTCGTATCTCCCGAGCCAGTTGTGATCCGACCCTAACCTTTTTTTCTGGCCCGTCAATTTCAACTTCATCCATATCTTCCGCTGGCTCTGTTTTTTGCGTTGCTTTGCCTGGGTCGTCTATTTTGACTTCTAACGTCTCCCTCCTGGTTGGGTCTTTGAGGGTGATGTTATAACAATTGCGGGCTGCCACCTGGTCGCCCCTGACTTCCCCGATCCCGTGGTCGGTTGGGAACTTCATCTTCAATTGGTACGTTGAAGTTATGGCTCTCAGCTTATTCAGCGTCGGTCTTCCGACAATGGCGTTATATGCTGAGGGTCTGTCGATTACCAAGAAGTCGGCCATGACACTGGCCTGTTTTGGCGTTGATCCTGCCGTTATCAACAGAGTTATAACGCCGATGGGTTGGACCTTTTCTCCAGCGAATCCCACAAGTGGCGTTCGGATCGGTCTCATTTTGTCTCGGCTGATCTTCATTTGGCTGAATGCTGTCCAATATAGGATATCGGCTGAGCTCCCATTGTCGATGAGGATTCTTCGGACGCTACAATTCGCCACTATCATTGTTACAACTAGTGGGTCATCGTGCGGCACCGAGACCCCCCACTCATCTTCTTCCGAGAAGGTCACTTCTTCAGATCCTCTTTTCCTGACTCTTCCTGGTTTGTTTAGCGACAATATTTCCTGTGATGCCAACCTGCGGGCATATGCTTTTCTTGCCGAGATTGACTCTCCTCCTCCGGAGAACCCGCCTGAGATGGTGTGGATTTCCGTCACGGCCTCCTGGGCGTTGGGTGCTAGTCTCGGGTTATTATCCCTCGGGTTCCCATTGTCTCTATGATCCCTTGGGTTGTTGTCCCTCGGGTTCCCATTGCCTCTATGATCCCTCGGGTTGTTGTTCCTCTGCTGCCTTTGTTCGGCCACGAACTTTGTAAGCTTTCCATTTTTGATTAGTTTTTCAATCTCCAATCGTAGGATTATACATTCTTCTGTTTCGTGGCCGTGGTCCGCATGGAAATCACAATATTTCGCTCTGCTTCTTCTGTCGGGATCGGCCCGCATTTTTTGTGGCCAACGGAGACTAGGGTCATCTTGGATCTGCATGAGTATTTCGGATACGCTTGTGTTCAAGGGAGTCCACTTGAACTCTCTCTCGGTAATTGGGATCGGGTTCCATGTTCTCTCGGGGATCGGGTTCCAATCCTTCTTTTGGGCTTTGGGAGCCCGCTCCGATGGTTCGGACTTGACCCTAGCAGGTGTCGGCTTGCTTATTATCTGAGCTGGCGCTCGTTCTCCTCGAGGATCCTTCTTTTCCTTTGCTGGAATTGGGCGCTCCGCCCTGGACTCCATTAAGGCTTTGATCGTCTCTTCCCCGTTCATGAATTCTTCAGCCTTATCCATGAAGGTTTGCAACCTCGTTGGTGTCTTCCGGGCTAATTCGGCCATTAGCCCTCCATCAGGCTTTATCCCGTTCAAGAGTGCGAACAGGACCACATCCTCCTTCGGGTCTTCCACGCTCATCTTTTCTTTGTTGAATCGCATTAGATATTCTCTAAGCGATTCTCCACTCTTCTGCTTCACCGTCAGCAAGTGGGCTGCGGACTTTCGTCATCTTCTTCCAGCTAGGAATTGTGTGAGGAACTGCCTTCCTAGTGCGTCAAAGCTATCGATTGACTTTGGCGGAAGCTTGCCAAACCATTCCCGTGCACTGCTTTTTAAAGTGAGGGGGAACGCTCTGCAAGAAATCTCGTCTGGGGTGGCGTGGAGAATGGAATGCTCTCGGAACGCCTCAATATGTTCGGCAGGATCCTCCTCTCCTGTGAATTTATCAATTCTCGGGATTTTGAACTTGTCGGGCAAAGGGAATGCTGTGATCCGGTCGGTGAAGGGGAGATTTGTACTCCGCAGCAGATCTTCGACTACCGATCCTTGGCCATTCCCCTTTTGATCGATTGCCTGAGACATTCTTTCGTACTTCCTTTTCAAGTCTTCAAGCTGCGCATGTATATGACTTTCTTGGCCATGATGAGAGAAATCATGAATTTGAGATAAATGGCCGAGATAAGGAGGCTGGTTCGGGACTTGGGGTTGCACGGGGTCATGAGGAGGAGGATAAGGCATATGGCCATTATTTAGGACCTCTTCGCCATTTTCCCCCCTCTTTCCGCCATCCTCATGACGGCTTGCTCCTTCGGGTATGATTCGCCTGGCTAGGATTTGCTGACGCAATTCTTCATTTTGCTTAGCCAGGTTTTCCATATGTCTTGACATTTGTTGCAGATTTTCTTCTAGGAATGCAATTCTTTCTCCTGGATCATTTGGGGGCACTCCAAGATTAGGAGGAGGCCTAGATGGTCCAGCTGCATGGTGGACTGCCTCTTGCTCAGGAGGCGTGTCATGAGCAGCTGCTGATCGACGGGTGTTCACCATATTCAGATTTGTATAGTAGAAACAACACTGTGTCGTTCCCACAGACGGCGCCAAACTGTTTATACAGTTTACGACGAACACCTGTAAAAAAGGAACACGTAAGCAAAGAGCTTGCCGGGAGGTGCCGGCGGGGGATAGCTCCGATGCTTAAGTTAGTGAGCTTGTATGGTGGTCTAATAATAGACTATAATTCGATAGCTTATGCTTGATAGTAAAAAGATTTCAACCCCTTACCTTGATCCTTTTAGCTTTATTTATACTCTCTTCAGTATCGTGGTTCTCGGGCATTCCGGGGTCGTGCTCTTGGACTTCGTGGTCCCGATCGTGTCTATTATGCATGATCATACGTAGTGGTGTCAGTCCGTGATTCTCGGGTTCGTGGTTGATCGGTCCTCACTTTCAGGAGTTGTGGCCTTCGTGGCTGTTAGTAACGAAATCGTTTCTTTGCTTTTGTTTTGGGGCCTGCTGTTGGGTATGGGCCTCTTGATCTGGGCCTTGCTGCATGATTGGGATTTTGGGCCCTTTGGCCCAAATTCTCTAACAATATATATATATATACACAAAATTAGTTTGTAGGAAATAATAAGTAGATTTTCGATAGTAAACCATGCGTGGGAGTCAAAAATAGGATATGAACTTTGAAAACTAAGTTTAATGGGTGCCAGCTGTATCCCATTTACTGCATTATCTTGTAGTTGTCTTACATGTGGCCTTGGAACCTACAAAATTAGCTCTTCAGTTTTCAACTCAAGTCTCATGTTGTCAGCTTGTCATGCACGACTTTTCACTTTTCAGCCTTTTCCACTTTCCCGTAATTTCAAGGTTCAACTTCCTTCTTCTCTTCAATTAAAAAAAAATAAAAAATAAAAAACTTCCTTCTAGGCTTCTTCTCAGTTGTTCTTCTTCAATTCTTCTATGTCATAGTTTGAACCCTAAATCCCTAAATCAGACTTCTTCTTCTCAATCTCATCCCTCTCGTCCCTCTTGTTTGAGTCTCTCATCCCTCTCGTCGTCCACACCGACTATGGATGCCTCTTCAAGGAGCTTTGCGCCAGCACCTCTGGACTAGTCTCTGGCATCAAGTCCTTCGAGCCCCGCGACACCACCAAGCTCCGGCTCAACCGGGTGCTAAAATCTTATTATTTTGTTTGATATATCTACAAATCAGCTCTTGGGTTTGATGGATTTTGGTTGCTTATGCATTTTTTAGCAGATATTTTTTATGGGTTTGGGTATAATAGTCTCGTGGCTTCGAAATTTTTTGGTAGATTTTTTTTTCCTGAGAAAAAAAAAAATAATAAAGCGGTTTTAGGTTTAATAATCGCTAACTGCCCAAGGCGATACGGAGGCGGTTAGCAAATTAGACTAACCACCTAAGGCAATTATGGTTACGGTTAGAGGCAATAACCACTAACCGTAACCGCCTTTTTACCTCTACACTTACTAGGTGTCGCATGCTTCCATGTTTGAATCTGCGTCTAAAGCAAGGTTACTAGATGGCTCTCCAAGCTTTTGAGAGTGGGCTCGTCATGGGCCCAAGTAAATAGGCTTAAAAATGTCCATTTCTGCCCCATTTTATGCACTTTTGGGTCCAAAATAAATTCCACATGGACCCAAACTGACCCGAGGTGTTGTATAATGACCTGGTTTAATACATTTCTTTTTTTCAAACCTAATCATCGCAATAACCTGTACATACTTAATAGCATCTCATAATATGGACGTATCACATCAAAGATTATAACATCGTAGTGGAAAACATCTAACAAAATCATTATGTAACGTACAGAGCTAACATAATCATTTATATTTTTAGCTTTTAAGTTGTATTTATTACATACAAAAGAATTACTAGACAAAAGTGTTACATGCGGCACAATGCCATAGATACGTAATAAGTATTTATAAGTATAACAAAATGATGTACAAAAGAGTTAGAATAACACGTGCTAGTATAATAATTGACTGTAATCTACATCTAATTATCGATTCTTTTTCTTTATTTTTTATTTTTTATTTCATTTTTCAAACATATACTTGCTCTTTGGAAAAATAGATAAAGAGAAAGGGGGAGAGAGAATTGAATAAAGAGAGAGGAGAGAGAAAATCCCTAGTTCTACCCCCTGCCTTGAATTGATATGATTTTGAATGGCATTAAAAAACAAATTATCATAACTATTTGAGAGGTATCATTGCATAGTCTAACGTTCGTAAACCTCATATCTCGTGGAACTCAGAGTGGTGTCGGCATCAAAAAAATAAGCTATATCCGATTCTTTCTTGTTGAAGAACCAAAGTTTGTTAAAGCAAGTTAAAAGAGATAAATCCCTCCCCTTTCCCTTTCCCGGCCATGAAAAAAGAAAAAGAAAAGAATAGATCCCTTGGGATGCTTGCTAAAGTTACAAAAGTTTCCTCATTCATGCATACCAAACCCAGCAGCAATCCCAAGAAGAATCTAATTTACTCTTCAAGCTTTAGAGAAGAGATTTCTATAAGAACTCACTGAACACTACACTTTCTCAGACCAAAGCCAATCAAATTAAGCCCATCAGATTTTTGTTCTTTTTTTTTTTTTTTTTTATCTTCATCAGCTTGACGACAAACATGGACAGGGACATGAGATGTACCGGCACAAAGAACTCAGCCTCCAGTATAACGGTCGTCGGGCACACCTGTTTGGCCTCATAGCTTTAATTCTCTTGCTTGTCTGGTTTTGCATTTATCGGAGGGGGCATGGAATATCATTCTGACAATCCATATCGAGTTTTCAACGTAATTCACTAACTTACTATTTCTTCCTCCTAAAGAAGATGTTAGTTCCAGTTCAATGCTATGAATTTAGAGAAATCATGATATATCTTCTTCTTTTCTTTTTCTTCTTTTTTTTGTTGCAGTTCTCCGTTCTTATTTCTTTGCTCTCATTTAACTGCTGGCGAAGGTATTTCACCTTTCATCCTGAAATTGCTGCTTAACAAAATTTTAATATTAATTTTCTTTTTATATTTAAGTTTCGAGGCCGTTAACACTAGTAAGTTGGTTGATGAGCAGCGATGATGGCTACAAGACGGGTAGCAGCGGAACATAATTTGTAGAAGTTTGTACACGATGGATACTTAGACCTCTTGGCTTGCTGTTGAGTGTCTGGGGAATTAGTTTGGGATATAGCAGACTAGATATCTCTGAGTATCCAAGTAGATATTTCGCATGTATTCTCGCGCTCTGTGCTAATAGCCTGCATTCATCGTAATTATAGCATGAAACTGGAACTACATTCTTTAGGAGGAGCAAATAGTAAGTATAGTGTGATTACGTTGAAAACTCGATATGGATTGTCAGAATGATATTCCATGCCCCCCGCGATAATGCAACAACCAGACAAGCAAGAGAATTAAAGCTATGAGGCCAAACAGGTGTGCCACGACCGTTATACCGGGAGGCTGAGTTCTGTGTGCCGGTACATCTCATGTCCCCTGTCCATGTTTGTCGTCAAGCTGATGAAGATAAAAAAAAAAAAAAAGAACAAAAAATCTGATGGGCTTAAATTTGATTGGCTTTGGTTCTGAGAAATGTAGTGTTCAGTGAGTTCTTATAGAAATCTCTTCTCTAAAGCTTGAAGAGTAAATTGATTCTTCTTGGGATTGCTTGCTGGGTTTGGTATCATGAATGAGGAAACTTTGTACTTTAGCAAAGCATCCAAGGGATCTATTCTTTTTCTTTTTCTTTTTTCCATGGCCGGAAGAGGGGGAAAGGGAGGGATTTATTCTCTTTTACTTGCTTTAACAAAACTTTGTTCTTCAACAAGAAAGAATCGGATATAATTAGTTTTTTGATGGCCTACACCACTCTGATTCACGAGATATGAGGTTTACACGTTAGACTATGCAATGATACCTCAAATAGTTATGATAATTTGTTTTTAATGTCATTCAAAATCATATCAATTCAAGGCAGGGGGTAGAACTAGGATTTTTTTTTTGCGTGGAGAGTCCGGACTCCAACTTATGTAAATAGATACATACATAAGACTCACCAACCATTAAGGTTGGTCTCGCCCCATCAGTGCCAGGTCTTCACTAGGCGGTCGCCTAAGGCCCCAGTGGAGAATGCCCCCAGTAGGAAACATCATGCCGAAGTAAAAATGAAAAAAAAAAAAAAAACCAGGTTTGTAAAAAAAATTAAAAAGCCCAATACAATACACAGGAATTCTGCCAAAAAAAAAAAAAAAAAAGACTGCATTATCTCTCTTTTGGCGACTTACAAACTTCATGGAAAAACCAACAGTCAAGAAACACGATTTTGCAAAAATAATGAATAATAAATAAATGCAGTAAAAAACAACCATTAGATGTCCAACAACACAACGTCTTTGTCAAAAAGCAAAAGAAACGTAGAAAACATTGCATTTCTCTCCTTTTGGAGACTCTAGAACTCCCACATAGAAAAATCAACCGTCAAAGCAAGAACAAAACTCTTTAAAACACCACAAATCTTATTTTTTGAGGAATTTCTTTCCAACAATTACCAAATCACTCTCTTAAATGCACTGCAATTTCCTCGGCAGACAAGAAGTAGGAGGTGTAGGACACTACTACGAGCTTGCCCGCTTGACTACCGGCCAACTCTTGCCTCCAGCCTTTCCCTCTTCCTTCGGGAATCTCTTCCACCGTAAGAAACTAAGACTACTTTCTTTTCTATTCTTCTTTTTTTTTTACTGAGCTGAGAGTCGCATAATAGCCGTTCGTTGTCTTCATCTCAAACAACAACAGAGGGATAAAGATGAAAAGTGTGGCTGTGGTTTTGCTTTTATTGCAACGGCCTTTTCAGTCATTTCAAATTAGTATTATTTTTAAGAAAATAAAAAATTGGTCTTTGTAACTGGCCTAAATTACAAATCACTCTATGTGGTATAAAAAAATTCAGAAGTCCTTGTGGTTGCCAAAATAACAAATCACTGCCTGAAGCAAATTTTGTTAGTCATTTTAACAAAAAACCATTTAGTTTACCACGTCAGTTATGTTTAACAATAATGTGCCACCTTATTTGTCTGACTTGGCAGACTAATGGTTTCTGTTTAAAATGACTAACGAAAATTTGTTTCAGGAATGATTTATTATTTTGGCCACCACAGGAACTTTTGAATTTTTCTTATACCACATGGAGTCATTTGTAATTTAGGCTATCACAGACCAATTTTACATTTTTTCCTTATTTTTATTAGAATTATTAAGTTTTTTTTTTTTTTTTTTTTTTTTTTTTCGGTTATTGCTTTTCAGTCATGTGACTCAGTGGCTGTGTTAGCCCCCCTTTTTTTTTTTTTTTTTTTAAAAAGAAATAGTGTTTATATATATATATTTTTTAACAACAACAGCTTAATTAATAAATTAATATTAAGAACATGAAAGATATTTTGCTTTTCAGTTATTGCATTGAATATGAAAAATTTAAAAATAGAAGAATTTTGCTAGAAAATGATGTTGAATCTTAAAAGCAAAAAAAATTAACATAACAATTAAAAATTATTTAGTATTTTATATATTAAAAAAAGGCCTTATCTAAATTATCGCCTTTAAGCCTTAAAATATATTGAGCCGCCTCTTACCCGATTCAAGGATGGCAAATCTGTTTTAACTGTAAGAGTGAATAGAAATGGTAATTACTGCATAGCCATAGGTATATATTTGATTGTTATATGTACATTATAAAAGTATGACAAAGGGAAATAAAATTCGATAAACTGGTAAATATGATCCTAGTCACACCGATGAATAAAGGTATCACCTAGCTTAGATAGTTGTGATCAAAGTGTGTTTTATTGCATCCAAAGCATAGCAATTATAGAGGCATGGAAAAGCTGTTGAATGGCAAGAGGTGAATAATTTAAAATTGGAGACAGCTTAGGTGCTGTAGTTTTTACTACAGCACCTATAAATAAAACAAAGGCTCATATTCATTTCAAAAAATCTAAAATGAATTTGAGCTTTTTTTTTTTTTTTTTTTTTTTTTTTTGACAACATAGTCGCTTGAGTAAATACTAAACACCTAAACTATATCCTTTAAAATTTTACTAGAAAAAATACTTAGCCCCCAACTTATGATATTTTACTTTTAAATTTTAAAAGTGATATTCGACCCTTTCAACAATAACTATGTATTAGTTAACATCTTACACTTATTCCTCAAAATAATCAGTTTTGTTTCTGTTAATCAATAATTAATAAAAAAAAAAAAATTTATGCCAAATGCATTTTGCATTTTCTGTACAATGCTTACCCAAATGTAGGAGAGACACTATAGATGATACATCAGTTTTTTTTTTTTTAAT
>FXXK01001525.1:35224-56455 GCA_900184695.1 Betula pendula | reverse complement strand
AAAATGACTACAAAAATTTGCTTCAGGCAGTGATTTGTTATTTTGGCCAACCACAAGGACTTCTGAATTTTTTTTATACCACATAGAGTGATTTGTAATTTAGGCCAGTTACAAAGACCAATTTTTCAGTTTTTCCTAAAAATAATACTAATTTGAAATGACTGAAAAGGCCGGTTGCAATAAAAGCAAAACCACAGCCACACTTTTCATCTTTATCCTCTGTTGTTGTTTGAGATGAAGACAACGAACGGCTATTATGCGACTCTCAGCTCAGTAAAAAAAAAAGGAAGAGATAGAAAAGAAAGTAGGTCTTAGTTTCTTACGGTGGAAGAGATTCCCGAAGGAAGAGGGAAAGGCTGGAGGCAAGAGTTGGCCGGTAGTCAAGCGGGCAAGCTCGTAGTAGTGTCCTACACCTCCTACTTCTTGTCTGCCGAGGAAATTGCAGTGCATTTAAGAGAGTGATTTTGGTAATTTGTTGGAAAGAAATTCCTCAAAAAATAAGATTTGTGTGTGTTTTAAAGAGTTTTGTTCTTGGCTTTGACGGTTGATTTTTCTATGTGGGGAGTTCTAGAGTCTCCCAAAAGGAGAGAGAATGCAATGTTTTCTACGTTTCTTTTGCTTTTTTGACAAAGACGTTGTGTTGTTGGACATCTAATGGTTGTTTTTTCACTGCATTTATTTATTATTCATTATTTTTTGCAAAATCGTGTTTCTTGACTGTTGGTTTTTCCATGAAGTTTGTAAGTCTGCCAAAAGAGAGATAATGCAGTCTTCTTTTTTTTTTTTTTTGGCAGAATTTCCTGTGTATTGTAATTGGGCCTTTTTAATTTTTTTTACAAACCTGGTTTTTTTTTTTTTTTTCATTTTTACTTCGGCATATGTTTCTACTGGGGGCCTTCTTCCACTGGGGCCTTAGGCGACCGCCTAGTGGAAGACCTGGCACTGATCGGGGCGAGACCAACCTTAATGGTTGGTGAGTCTTATGTATGTATCTATTTACATAAGTTCGGAGTCCGGACTCTCCACGCAAAAAAAAAAAGTCCTAGTTCTACCCCCTGCCTTGAATTGATATGATTTTGAATGACATTAAAAACAAATTATCATAACTATTTGAGGTATCATTGCATAGTCTAACGTTGTAAACCTCATATCTCGTGAATCAGAGTGGTGTAGGCCATCAAAAAACTAATTATATCCGATTCTTTCTTGTTGAAGAACCAAAGTTTTGTTAAAGCAAGTAAAAGAGAATAAATCCCTCCCCTTTCCCCCTCTTCCCGCCATGGAAAAAAGAAAAAGAAAAAGAATAGATCCCTTTGGATGCTTTGCTAAAGTACAAAGTTTCCTCATTCATGATACCAAACCCAGCAAGCAATCCCAAGAAGAATCAATTTACTCTTCAAGCTTTAGAGAAGAGATTTCTATAAGAACTCACTGAACACTACACTTTCTCAGAACCAAAGCCAATCAAATTTAAGCCCATCAGATTTTTTGTTCTTTTTTTTTTTTTATCTTCATCAGCTTGACGACAAACATGGACAGGGGACATGAGATGTACCGGCACAAGCACTCAGCCTCCGGTATAACGGTCGTGGCACACCTGTTTGGCCTCATAGCTTTAATTCTCTTGCTTGTCTGGTTGTTGCATTATCGGGGGGGGCATGGAATATCATTCTGACAATCCATATCGAGTTTTCAACGTAATTCACTACTTACTATTTGCTTCCTCCTAAGAATGTTAGTTCCAGTTCATGCTATAATTTAAGAGAAATCTTGAAATATTCTTCTTCTGTTTCTTTTTCTTCTTTTCTTTGTTGCAGGTTCATCCGTTTCTTATGTTCTTTGCTCTCATTTTAACTGCTGGCGAAGGTATTTCACCTTTCTATCTGAAATTGCTGTTAAAAAATTTTAAATATAATTTTCTTTTTATTTTAAGTTTTGAGGCCGTTAACATTAGTAAGTTGGTGTGATGAGCAGCGATGATGGCATACAAGACGGTAGCAGCGGAACATAATTTTAAGAAGTTTGTTCACATGATACTTAACCTGCTTGCTGTATGTCTGGGAATTGTTGGGATATGCGCTGTTTTCAAGTTCCATGATATGATGAACATTCCGGATGTGTATAGCTTGCATTCATGGATTGGCATAGCCACCATATGCTTGTTTTGCTTGCAGGCAAGTACTCAAGTATACCTATAAATGTGTTTGAACTCAACTAAGGATCGGTTTAGGTTTGCGATTTCAAAAAGTATAATTTTAAAATAGCGATTTTGAAATGTGTGATTTGACAACATGATTTTTAAAAACACAATGTTTGGCAAAATTATAATTTGACCTTTAAAATCACAGTTTAACCTTTAAAATTGAAAGGTTTCAAAAAAGCATCTCATTTTTTTGCGTTTTTAAATCGTAATTTTTAAAAAATGCAAACTTAAACAATTCATTTTGTGATTTGATTTAAAATTGCATTTTTTTTTCTACAAAATCGCAATTTCAAACGCACCCTAAAGCGGTTGTATACAATCTTTCAAAAAAATAAAAAAAAAAGAAAGTTTAGCTAGGAAGATGAAATATAATTTGCTCGTCCACGTAATTTGTTTTGCAGTGGCTCTTAGGTTTCGCTACATTCATGTTTCCACGTGCTTCAGCACCGACAAGGGATAGAATTCGTCCATGGCATGCAAGTGGTGGCAGGGCACTCCTGTACATGGCAATTTGCGCGGCTCTGACTGGGTTGATTGAGAAAGCTACTTTCATGGATCTCAAGAATCATCGTGAATACCGATTGATCAACTTTACTGGACTGTCAATCCTAATTTTTGGCATCCTTGTTGATCTTTCCGTTGCTTTGGCCGCTTACCGTTAGTGATTTCTATACACGAACTATATTACGAGTATAATATGTGCTTGGAGGACTAGTACAGAGATTGTTTGAGTACAGATTGTTTGAGTGGTTTGATATGCATTCTTAATATATATTTTGAATTACAATTATGTAAATGTAATATACCCGAATTGTGTGGTGTGAGAATTGTTGCACATGATATGTCCAAAGTCCCACATTAAATGTTTATTCAATTGATTTTGGTTTCAGAAGAAATTACAAGACACTCCAACTGTGAATTAACATACATGTTACGATATAGCATATATGTGAGTAGCGCATATTCTAATCGAGACACATAGCTTAATGTATGATATAACCTACATTCTTGCGTGGTAGTCGCGGTATATTGTTTATTTTGCCCCCACGACAGCAAACTCTAAAAATCCTTGACCACTGCAAGGGTACTAGCAGAAGAATTTCTTTCAACCATATAACTACTATTTGGCTCAATCCAGTTTCATATGGCTAGTTAATTCTCGACGTTGACTCTATTTATTTTTAATAAAGGTAATTACAATTTGTGTTTGCGTATTGGGTACGAATCGCATTAAAATATTGGTATAATAAGATTATATAGGTCAACTTTAAGGTCCATAATCTAATCCATTTAATTATATATACGTGTCAAACTTTTCAACTCTAACCCGTTAATTTCGTATTAGAATATTATTGGGTTTACTAGTCGTATTAAAAAAATTTGAGCCCTCATGTTGCATGTCAGGTTTGCATTGTGTCGAAATATAGGTATAAAATTATATAGGTTAACCCTAATCTGAATCATTTAATCAAACAGGTCAAACCTCTCAATTCTAACCCGCTAATTTTGTGTTTAGTTTATAACGCGTTCACGAATTGTGTTAAAAATTGTCACACCTAATTTATACCAAGTTGCTTTGGTATTATGGCTAATGGTTAATATTCCTTCCTTGGAGATTAGAAAGTATTTCATAAATGGCAAAAGCAAATTTTCGCACGGTTGGACTAGACAACGGGTCACCTGAAAGATGAGAAAAGAATCATCAAAGTGGCGCCGGCCCCTGGCCAGCAGAGCTTAAGTTAGTAGAGTAGTCTCAGAGAAATTAGAGAAAATAGAAAATTGAGAGTTTTTGGGTAGAAGTTCTTATCTTTTGGTGGGATTGTGACCTTTTTTTATATATATATTTGACTTCATCTTTAATTGCCACGAGGTGCGTTTGTAGTTACGCAGTAACTGTGTGTAGGAATGAGGCTCCTAGGCTTTCTTAGCCTTTCTAGTGAGCAGGTCTTTATGTTAATTGGGCCCTATGCTCATTTATTGTATCATTGGTTGAAAACTCCAAGGAACAACCTCCATGAAGACCGACAAAGGACCCCAAGGGATAACCTCAATTTTAACTACACGAAGACCCCCGGGAAAAATACTCCAAGGGATAACCTTAATCCCAAGCATATGAGAACCCCCGGGAAAGACCCAGTAAAAAGCACTTCGACAATCCAACAAGTAGGCTGACATCAGGACATATAATGGCATAGCCGAATGAAAAGCCAACAAACAAGATGATAAAAGATGCAATTAGGTAACACCTTTAACTAATTGGTATTTAGAAAAAAGTTTGTAAACTTTGTTTAACTTAAGCCACCCCAAGGACAGAGCCACGAGCTTGAAGGCTAAGACCAAGCCACTACAGGAAAGCACTTGGCACCAAGGGACCAAGCCATAGGCTCAACACCTAAAGACCAAGCTGCGAGCTTGGCATCAGTAAAATAACTAACTCCGTATGGGAGTGGGGGCAACCCAAAAAGGGCCGGCAAAATACCTCCGAAAGGGGTAGCAAACCGAAAACAACACTTAAAGAACTCAATTGATCTCAAAGGAACGACCATATCTATAAGTGAAAACAAAACTCCCAACGCCCGACCAACTAGAGAGGTTGGCCATGGAAATGGGTTCTTCAACTAGTGGTAAGATAAATAAGCTTAGGGTCCAAAGCCTAAGCCCAATTGACATAAAGGTCTACTCACTAGAAATGCTGAAAAGGCCTAGGAACCTCCAATCTACACACAGCTACTGCACAACCACAATTCCACCACTAGACAATTAGAAAGGAAGTCAAATATAAAAAAGGGGTCACCATCCCTAAAAAAGATAAGAACTTCTTCCACCCAAAAAGTCGATGTTCTTTGTTTTTCCTGATTTCTCTAAGAATACTCAATTGACTTAAGTATTAGAGACTCCCACACCGGCCATCACGCTAGCGCTACTCTGATGGTTTTTTTCTTGTCTTGTAGGTGACATGTCTTCTAACCGTGCAAAACTCTACTTCTACATAAATTATTATAAAGTTCAGTAGGAAGTCTCTTTCTTATAATTTTTTTTGTCCATTAGAATCTTGTTGTTCCTATAGGCAACATAATATGTGCTATGTGTTAAACCTCTCACTTTCATTAAAATGCTCATTAGAAACTTCAAATGTCTGCATGATAAGTTTCAATTGTAACACCCAGACTCGTTAAGGCTAGGCTTGTTAACTTAGCTTTACAAAGGCACAAAGGTACATAAGACATTCAAGAGCAACTAAATAAACTCGTGACACTCACCCAGAACTCTCTCTCTCTCAACTTTATCTCACAACATCCCTCCCTACGCTAGCGATGGCACGTACCACTAGTTTTTAGGCTTGTTTTCATCATCTACACTATTTGCTAAGTGTTGTAGGTAGCTGAAAGTTCAGGCTTCTCTCTCCATCTCTTGAAGAAGATTCAAAATGTAATCTCCATCGCTCTCTGTGGTGGTTTTGGCAGCTTACGCATCTGGTAGTTTAGTTTGGTGCTTCTGGGTTTGCCTTGGCACATGTTAGTGTGATCTAGTCGTTGGTGTTTGTGACGTAGATGCAGAGTCATTTCTTCGTGGAGGCCAAATCCTACCACTTTATGGTGGTGGAAGGTTCTGAGGTTCTCCGAATAAAGGAAATGAGGGGTTTTTCTTTTGTTGTGATGCTGAGCCATCCGTGTTCAGGCTGGCTTAAATCAGCATTGGAAGAACTTGGGAGATGCCTTGATACTAAGGATTTCATCAAATCTTTCCGTGAGAGTTTGAAGGTTTCTATCGCCCGGAGAGATGGCAACAGATTCGGCTAGAACCTGGAGGTGACGGTGTACGCGGTGGGTGGCCAGAGAGGGCTTGTTTTGATACTAGAGGGTCGAGGAGGTAGGGGTTGGAGTCGGTTTGCTACCGAGCTTAGTAAGGTGGAGGCTATCTTCAATGCCTTGGTTGATTTTTCTGGAAGGGTGTTATGCTTGCCGTTTAGAGCTTTTTCTTCGGCGGAGAAGCGTGGGCTTAGTCCATCATTTGTGGAGGTGGTGTGGTTGAAGGTTTGCTCGCCTACCTTGAAGAAGGGACCGATGGTGTGCCTCGAGGATCCAATGGGTAAGGACTTATATGTCACAAAAGGGGCGATGGGTCAAAGTCCTTCTGATCGAGGGCTGTATTTTTGCCCGTTTGGCTTTGCAGACGAGGGAGTAGGGTTGCAGCGTGGTAAGGGGAAGGTTTCTACCGATATTTTGTGAGCTTGGAAGGGTATTATCAGCAATTTCAAGTTAGAAGTGGATTGGGTCTGTAGAAATTTTCTAGGAAGGATTGTGGAGATTAGGCCGGTCCAGAAGCCCATTCCCTCTAAGCTCATTGGGCGTAAGAGAGGCATGAGACTTCGGACCTTTAAGCTGAAGCCCAAGACCAAGGTTAAGTCCAGCTCCAAGAGGGCTTCTTGTCTGGGTATGGTAGGGCTTCCTAGGCACTCTCTCTGGTCGGAAGAGGCTGGTTCATGGGCGTCTTAGTCGAAGGCTCTTCTGGCATTTTTTGGTTGTACGGACGCATCACCGAAGGAAGGTGTAATATCTTTGATTAGGATTTATAGGATGAGAAGGTTGCCTAAAAGCTGAATTTTGGACTTTTGTAGCTTACACCCATGTTCGTGTAAGGCAAGAATGGTCGTGTATACAATACACACATACGTTCGTATAAAGTAACATACGTTCATAACTGTGTTGTTTTGCACTGTTCATCTCTGCGTGCACAGCAAGTCACACACCTGGTGTGTGTGTCAGTGAAGGACATACATACGTTCGTATAAAACTACATACGTTCGTATAAAGCTACATACGTTCGTACAGCCCAGTTTTTGAGTTTTTCCAGCAATCTTTACCCAAGCGTTCCAGCTCTATAATACCCTTCATACCTCGAACCTTCAGCACATTTTCAACCTCTTTGTGTGTATGTTCTGATAGTGTGAGTGAGTGAGTGAGGGAGATTTTTGAGGAAGAAGACGAATTCTTGAGCTTTGTTCTTCGAGTGGAGTAACCTCTCTACCTTAATTCATTTTTCTCCGTTTTGTTTAAGGTTTCTGCCTTTATTTTCGTGATTATAGTTTCTGGTTTAGAGTTATTTGATAGGTTTAGATTCTTAGTTTGAGACCTTAGAGGTTTGAGCTTGAAGCCCTAGATTTACTATGGTTTTACATAGTTCGACATTCATTAGTTTGCATGTTTGCTCTAGTTTATGTTTTCTAACCTTAAAGACCTTATCCAGAACTTAAGAGCACTATTAAAGGTTTAGAAAGGTTTAATAAACCATAAACAACTTTTTGACCGATACTGGAACGTTTGTAAGTATATCATGAATGTTCGTGCACATGCGTTCGTGTGTTACACATACGTTCATATGCATACGTTCGTGTAATATACCCATATGTTCGTGTCTCGAGCAGAATGTTAGTTTTTGGATGATTAAGGCTTATAAGTGATTTTTACCTAGTTTTAAACTAATAGAATGATGTTTTCTCATATTCAAAAGTTGGAGATCCGTTAAAAGAATATTTAGTTAATCCTTACGACACAAATGAATAAACTCACATAGATACTTGTTATTATTTTCCATATAGCATGAGTATTTTCGATATACAAAATATGTATATTTACAACTCTCATGAAACGTTTATTCATGCTTAAAGGTAAACTCCATTTGTAAAAACGATTATGATTAACAAAGATAATGAAATGATGAGTTGTGAACAGCATACATATAAAAGACTTGAAAGATTAAAGTGCATTGTATGACATGATGCATCATCTTGAACGGAACAATGGTCATGGGCTTACCATTATTACAAGTTAATTATATGGTCCAGTTATTTATTGTTGTGTGTGTGTCTTGGATCCATTGGTTAGAGTTTTGTGACCAGTGCACCATTCTTTGAGTGGAGTCACTATTACAGCTTTGCAAGTCAGTGTAGGCTACCAGAGGTCGGACTTGATCGGACTGCTAGTATAAGAACACTAGTATCAAATGCCCAACCATTTTCCCTAAATTTAATAAACAAAACTACTTTTTGCTTCCCTATAAAAAAACACCTCACAACTGATTCTCTTAATTTTTCCTTATATCATTCAAATAATATTTTTTACTTTTACTTTCTTTCTTTCTTTTTCGGTCTTCTCCTTCTCCAGCGTCTTCTCTCTCTCTCCTTCTCCTGCATCTTCTCTCTCTCTCTCTCTCTCTCTCTCTCTCTCTCTCCTCCATTGATTTATGGCTTTTGCTCTCTCTATCTCCTCCGTTGAAATTTCACTCCATTTCTTGGAACAAATCCAAGGGGCATCACAAACAAACAATGGCAAAGAATGGGAGAGAGAGAAAGAAAAAATTGGGTTTTGGGATAAACATCTTCAGTTCTTGACAGAGAATAGGAGAAGAGAGAAAGAGAGGCGTGAAGAGAGAGGGAGGTGGGAGGAGAGAGGAGAGAGAGTATTTTTTAAAGATTAAAATAAAGCATTGGTTAGCACTGTAGCTATCCCAATGATTTAGAGAAGTGAACCAACCTTTTAAGGCAATTGCTTACAGGTACCTTTTTGTAGTTTTTTTTTTTTCAAATTTTCTCNATATTTAAGGAAGGGAACAAATTATAAGGCATCTGATACTAGTGCTCTAAGACGATATGTTTGTACAATGTCGGGGGTACCGGAATTGTACTAAAAGTTTTCAGGACGCACAAACCTTACTGAGAAAGGGTAATGTCTCAGGTAGACCATGTTATTGACATATCACATGTTCATTATCATATATCTTATAATATATTCTCATGCCATGGTTTTATAAAATGAAATACACTGCATNGGCAAAGAATGGGAGAAGAGAGAAAGAAAAAATGGGTTTTGGGATAAACATCTTCAGTTCTTGACAGAGAATGGGAGAATAGAGAAAGAGAAAGAGAGGCGTGAAGAGAGAGAGAGGTGGGAGGAGAGAGGAGAGAGAGTGATTTTTTAAATATTAAAATAAGGCATTGGTTACCACTGTAGCTACCCAATGATTTAGGGATAGGAACCAACCTTTTAGGGCAACTGCTATAGGTACCTTTTTGTAGTTTTTTTCCAAAATTTTCTCTATATTTAGAGAAGTGAACAAATTATAGGGCATCTGATACTAGTGCTCTAAGATGATATGTTTGTACAATGTCGGGAGCACCGGAATTGTACTAAAAGTTTTTCACGACACGCAAACCTTACTGAGAGAGGGTAATGTCTCAGGTAGACCATGTTGTTGACATATCACATGTTCATTATCATATATCTTATAATATATTCTCATGCCATGGTTTTATAAAATGAAACACACTGCATATTGTTGGGGATTATGCTCTAAATCCCAATATTATAACATGTTAACTTTTTAGTTTATAATAAATAAATTATTATTATTTATTGAATATATATTTGAGCATATAAAATATAGTCTTTTGTATTATCTTTTATGATTGTCCCCATACAAAAGGTCCAAAGAATGCATTGGATATGATCTATAGGTGTGAGTAAAGTTTTATCACACAAGGTCTAAGACCATAAGCCTTGTATTCTGAAATCATTTGTTCACAGTCATGATGGAACTAGATATTCTATTAGTAAGACTGTTACCCATCAATTGTGTGATTTATCTTAATCATGCAAAAAGAATACTTCAGGTTGATATGTAGGTATATAGGGTGGTATATACTAAACGGACCAAGAGTTGTCTTTTCTATTAAAATATTATCTACATGNTACCGGAATTGTACTAAAAGTTTTCAGGACGCACAAACCTTACTGAGAAAGGGTAATGTCTCAGGTAGACCATGTTATTGACATATCACATGTTCATTATCATATATCTTATAATATATTCTCATGCCATGGTTTTATAAAATGAAATACACTGCATATTGTTTGGGATTATGCTATAAATCCTAATATTGTAATATATTAATTTTGTAGTTTGTAATAAATAAATTATTATTATTTATTGAATATATATTTGAGCATATAGAATATAGTCTTTTGTATTATCTTTTATGATTGTCCCCATACAAAAGGTCCAAAGAATGCATTGGATATGGTCTATAGGTGTGAGTAGGGTTTTATCACACAAGGTCTAAGACCATAAGCCTTGTATTCTGAAATCATTCGTTCACAGTCATGATGGAACTGGATATTCTATTAGTAAGATTGTTACCCATCAATTATGTGATTTACCTTAATCAGGCAAAAAGAATATTTCAAGTTGATATGTAGGTATATAGGGTGGTATACACTAAACGGACCAAGAGTTGTCTTTTCCATTAAAATATTGTTTATATGAAAAAATAACTCTCAGACTATTTATTCTTGTGATTCTAAATCCTGAGAGAAAGCGAATTCAAATGTCAAGTGTCTTTACTTTGATACATTGTAGATTGAGGTCTTAAACGTGGGTCAACATTATCTTTATATTGGGTAATCACATGTAGCATCGTGAGTATAGTTTTTCTCAATAGGGAATCCAAATCCTTTTAATAAAAAAAAAAGATAAGAAGTCTCCCTTGAATAGGATTTTATTCAGTATTATTCTATTTTGGTAAGGTTAACTCCAAAATATATACCTAGTGGGTTGATACTCACAGGAGAGAGAATAATAAGATAATAGAAATTCGGTACACAAGGATTAAGAGGTAGAGAATATAGTGTGACAGTATCACAGTCCTAATTTGTCTACGGAGGACTTTATGGAGGAATCATACTTGTAGTAAATGTCAAATAGAACTTAATTGATTTAATCAAAAATATTCTCCATAGTACAATTACAATTGTGTAGCAGCATTAATTGTAATTAATAGTGACTTGGGATAGTCGGATATTATTTAAGCCGAAAATATTTTTCTCTTTAAGTCCCTCATCAAGATATTGTAAATTAACTATAGACAGGCCTTGTTATTTATGGTGGCAAGTTGTTTTTATTTTTAATTAAAACATTAGGCTTATTATTTAAGCATGTTGTTATAATTTAATTAAAATATGGGCCAAAGAGAAAACTATGCAAGAAACAAATAAACAAGCAAGCTGGCCTTGGGATATAACTCAGGCCCACCTTTGCAGTAAGTGACGCACAAGCCAAGGATTATTTCCCCGGCCTTGTGCGGGATGGAGGCTAGGGTTTTAACCCTAGCTGTCCACCTCCTTATGGTGGCAATCTTATATTGCTTATTTTATTTCCTCAGTGTTCTTCTCAAAGATATAAATAGAGGACCATGTACCTCAGTCAAAAATACTCAAACACAGTTCTTTTAGCCTTTGCTAAGAATTGTAAACACTCCTTAAATTTTATATTCTGATAAATAAGTTAAAATTTTGAAGAGGTAGAAAGAGTTCACACTTGTGGTTATTTCTAGTCATTGGTGAGAAGATATAAGAAGTTCTTAGAGCGTTTGTCGGAGCAAAGATTCATCACTCATATAGTCAAGACGTGGCCCTAGTTAGCAAGTAAGTAATTTTATATACTTGCTAGTTTAATTATTAATAGCTATATTCTTCACATGTTCTTCATAAATTAGATCCTGAGTAAGGAATAAATTTATTTTCCACTGCACAATTCTTTGATTTGTATGTTTATTCCCAACAATTGGTATCATAGCCTACTTTATTAGATACACGTGGAAGAAAAAGTTTTAGAAAATTGTTTTTTTGTTTTTCTATTGCTTGTGTTTGGATTTTTTCCAATGATCTCAGATACTAAAATTCTTGTTTAAAACCTAGAACATGTTCTTCAACATGTTATGATCTCAACTGGAAATTTTTAAGTCATTTGGAGATCGTTTACTATTTTTTAATTAATTTTACATTCCAGATAGTGTTGCTGTAAAATTTACAGCAGGCCTATAAGATTATAAATTTTTTCGAATTGTTTCAACAAGTTCTAAATATAATTGGGTACTTGTTTCCACAAGGAAAAATCATTCTCAACACAATGGTCCAAACAAATCATCATTTTGATTAATATCGAAAAAGTTATAATTGTTTTAATATTCATCGACAGTTATAGAAATCAGAAATCCTACATGCTAACAAAGAGTGTAATTTTATTTTGAAAAACGTTTTTTCAATAATATTGCTCATGGGTATTTTTTATATAAGGGTGTTACTATGGTTGAAAGACCAAAATACTTCAGGATACAAATATATGATATTTATTAAATATTAACTTAGTATTTATTTTTTATAAATACGGTGTAGGTCAAATAATCAATTTTTTAACATCTTCCTTATTATGAGAATGTAAACAAATTCTATTGGTCCAAATTACGTGGATTTGGATTTGTCCATTAAAGTACAAGAAAAAATTGAAACAAAATTGAAGTTATTAGCAAATAGTATTTTCTTGAAAAACACAAAGTGGGGTTTTAGGCTTGTACATCTACTCTATATCATTTTCAGAGTCTTTTTGGTATAAGTGGATTAGCTTTTTTACTTTTTTGAAATAGCAAGTGGGCCCTAACTTTTGCTTAAAAAGTAAAAAACTTATTCCACTTGTACTAGAAGAACTCTAAGAAGGATATGAAGTAAATGCACAAACATTACTTCTTAGTCAAATTGGTTTTCCTACTCATATATGGAGTTATTGTTTGTTGTCCTTCTCCCGAACGGATTTGTAATTCTCAAATAATCAACTTCTAACATCTATAAAAGACAATGTTATGCAGTCTTTGGAGATCAGCGAGAAAAGAGAGCGTCGCCACTCAAGCTTCACAATCTTCTCTCTTTGGAGTGCCGCACGGTTTAGAGAATTTAGAGAAGATTTTTCTTTTTTGTCAATAATTCTCTTTTATGTGAGTGAAATTTTGGTGTATTGAGGCTTTGGGTTTTAAGTTTTCTCCCTACTACTCTTTATCCTTCACATTTTGATGGTGAATTTCTTCCTAGTCGTCTCTGTATGTAAATGTAGGCTTATTAAGCCGAACCACATAGAATCTTAACGTCCTATATTATTAGGTTATTTGTATTCTGTCTTTTTCTACTTCTTTAGGATCCTAAATTTATTTTGTCACAATAGTTGAGCTATCCAAGTTGGGTCTTGTTATATTGCTCTGTCCTTCTTCCTTGCATTGGCCTTACTAGTATGGTCGGGCCTCATTCTTTGGGCTTTATCATCCCAACCCAAATCACAGGCTCCCAATATAGGTTGGCCGAGGGTATATCTGGTGTATCAAGGTTGAACCAAAATGTTATTCAGTTTATATGAGACAGAATCAGCTTTTGATCAACTACAATGTTCGTCTATAGTTTGCAAGTCAGCAATTTATGCCATAACCTCACCAATCAAAAAGTAAAACATTCCCATTAACAAAAAATAATAATAATAATAATAATAAATAAATAAATAAAACATTCCCATCATGCCGTGTCATGAAACAACGTACTATGCACATCAAACAATTAGTCGCCATGCATGAAATTATTGTGCTCTGATATATGTCGTTGTAATTATTTTAAATAACAAAAATGAAGATGATATTGAAAAAAAAAATGATTTGTAGACGTTTGTATATGTCGTAAACAAACATAACAATTATTAACACATCACTCGGACATGCATATATCAATGGCCATGTTATTCTTATTATGCCTGTTGACATGTACGGCTTTGTAATTATATTAGACTTATTGGATTTATTCCATGCCAAAATGGAGCAGGCCAGGGATGATGATTGATCTCATTAATTTGCAATCTTTTTTAATTCCCTACAGCTATAATAGAAAAATCAAAAAGACTAGCTCTTCAAATTAAAGCACGGTTGGTTGCACTAGATGCAAAATGAGAAGACATATCAGAAAAATCAAACATTTTTATACTTCTCAATGATGAATGAAATATGGTACAGCTTTGAATATTTTCGGGTGTTTTGTTGCTTACAAATTTTGGTAGGCCGAAATTTGCTCAATTATAAAACAGTTTCTAATTTTTGTAAAATGTTTTACATTTTTGATATGGGATGGCTCACTCCCACCTTCATTGCAAGCAGAGATCACTGCTTGACGAGCGTTCAAACCATGGTGTTAAGTGAAACAAAAACAAACGGAGCGAGAAAGTGTGCTCCGCTCGAGAGGTCCTCGAGCAGAGCAGCCCACATTGCTCAAGTTTAAGCAAGTAGTTTTGTTTAACAAGCTATAGCGAACAATTGGTAATGTCCCTATTAGTGTATGATGTTTTAGAGTGGTCTATTTGAATGATCTTACAATGCTAACTGAAATATTGTTCGGAATAAAATCTAAATGTATGATAAAAAGGCTAGCTTATAGAGTATTTTAGCAAGTTTTTGTTTGAAATTTTGGATGTTAATGATTTTACATTTTAATGCGAATTAAACAACAGCAAAACATTTTATTGAGATAATTTAACACCAAAAAACTACTAGTTTTTTTTTAAAAAAAAAAACCGTATTTACCTCGAAAAAGTGCTTTACATCAAATCAAACTGAACCTATTTCACAAAACAATAAAAAAAAAAAAAAGTACAAATTATAGAAATTCTTTTTTTTTTTATTTATTGGTTGTTTTAACGGAATGATAGAAAATTAAAGTTGGGGTAGTGGGAATGTGTGAAGCGGGGGGGCTAAAGGCGTGTAATCATGGGAGTGAGACGAATAGGCGACTACCCACCACCAAAAACACATGCCCGGGGCTCTAATCCCACCACCATTTGCGTGTGGGGACCTTTTTTTAGCAGATTGAGACCTCCTATCATCTACAGAGGAAGTAGACCTACATTCTCAACCCCCTACGGAAGCTTCTCATATCCTCTAATATTCCCTTTTGTCGATTATATATTCACCAATTTCACAACTATAAGACTCTCCAAAAACCAACAATTGAGTTAGTGATGCTAAATATTCTATTTTTATCTAATAATATTAATATGATAGTCTCAATTAATCTCTAAATTTTTTTTAAAAAAAATAAAAAATAATTGATTCAAAGGTTAGTTATAAGTACTCATTGTTGGAAATGAAAATATAATATCTAACATTATTAATTGAGTTTAGATTAGGCCCTATTTGTTTCGTATAAAATATTTTCTGAAGAGTTGTAAGGAAAAGAGACACAATGAAGAAGAGTTGCGGAAGAAGAGAGTGTGAGAATAAAAAGCCTTCGGGGGTTAGGTTGCAAGAGATCCAATATAATTGCTTACAAGAGGCCCTCTCACAATAATTCACCAGAAGGTGTCGGAATGTGGTGGAAAATAATTTATACAAATGAGAAGCGTAAATCATTTTACACCTCATGAAGGTCATTGTTCTTGATCAACTAAAAACATTTTCAAGTTGACCAATATTTTATACTGTGCCAAACACTTATATATATATATTTGAAAAAATATTTTACACTGAAACAAACAAGACCCTGGTTACTTTTATATACAAGTATAATTATAGTGAAGAATTGTGAAAGTAGCAAACTATGAATCATAGTTTGATAGAATTTTCGTTTTTTTTTCTTTATAATTTGACTTACAATTTAAGCTTCAATGATCATGTTTCACAAACAAGATAATTTGAGATGTGAAAGTGATATGATATATATACGTTGGCAATCCGCGTTCCTATAATCTCTTATCATCATTTTATTCATTTGAGAGAGAAAGGGGTATGACTTAGCATTGTCTTATTTGATTGATTGTCGGGAATAAATGGTCTACAAAGGCCCTACAAAAAGACCTATCATTTTTTCTATTAAAATTTGAGCCTCAGTTGTTGAATGAATGTTGAACCCCACCGCACTGCACAGAGATTATAATTAAATGATTTTTATTTTTATTTTTTTAATTCATTTTGGCCTCATTGTTGTGTTCGGTGGAATCTCATCATTTTTTTTATACATACAGGATAACAGCCATATGGATGAGAATATTTTCCGACCACCATCACTTTTTATAAGCAAAAATATCAACCAAGTGGAGATACGCCAAATCAAAAGTAACGGCTATATGTTATTTCTTATTCGTATCCGACCCTTCATGAAGAATAATGAGTTGTTCATATAAGTTTATTAGTTACATTTTATAGAAATAATCAGTTGACTTTTACTTGGCGGTCTATATTTTTCACGTTTGTTAAGATGGTAAGTGTCATATAAACTATCATTTCAAATTATAAGTATTATTGTAGTATCATATGGACTATTACATGTCAATTCATAATTTAATAATTAACGTGATAAGTGTCGTGTAGATAGTCATCTCAATTTGTAAGAGATTTAGAATAAAAATTATAGTACTCCTAAGAATATTTTTATTCGCCTCCCTAAATGAGCACAAATTCATTTTATAGCTTTTATAGCTTCTATCCAATTTTTCAATTTGAGGAAAACAATGAGAAGCATAAACAGTACTTCCTAGTAGGGAGCACTGTTTTACTCCATACTTTTTTTTTATCATGTCTTTGTTATGGGTAGATTTGCTGATATATCTAGGATACAATTTTTTTTTTTTTTTTTTTCGGGTAGACATGCGATATTCCCCGAGCATAATGTTAGTCTACTTGGATTGAACATATGCTTTAATTAACTTCAATAATAATAATAATAATAATAAACAGAAAAAAAAAAATATATATATATATATACAAATGTAAGTGTCCAATAATAAATCATCCGGAAATAAAGAATATTTATTCAATTACAATAAAAATATATTCAACCAATTGTTGAATATATATTTATATATGTGTGTGCATGTGTGATTGTATATTGTCCTATTATATACATGTAAGGTCTCTAAGTTACATTGTATATGACTATGGTATGAATAACGGGTTATCATATAAAAAATCTTAGTCATAGATTCTTGTAACTTATAGAAAGATTGTTCATAGTCGTAAATAGAACTGAAAATTCCATTTACTATAACGTGTCAACCTTAACGATTTGTCTTAATCAGATGAAACAAGTGGACTTCAAGTTGATATATTCGTGTAGGAGCAAAGAGATGTCATACACCGAACGGACCACCCATGTAACTTAATTTGTCTTAATTAAGTTATAATTAAGGCACTCTTAACCCTAATTAAAGTTTGGGGTATTACAGTATCCTATGTGGAACCTTCCCACTAGAGAAAGAGAGAGATAGATAAATCAGACTTCCGGAAGCATAAGGGAGGCATGAGACTCACCCATGTCACTACTGGAAGCTGTCCTACTGCATAACCACATGTTCACATCCTCTCTCCATTACTTATTCATTACTTTCCTCATTTCATATGTATTTGTTGTAGCCATCCTTTTAAAACATTAATATAATGCCTTATGAAATATATTGTTAAGTTCATGTAACCTTTCTTTTCATCGATGCTCTCTATTGGACCATGTTTTCCTTATTATTGAAATTATTTATAGCTTCATTATTGGACGCATTATTGCAACACTATTCATTGCATGAACCTTCTTATCTATTCGTGAGTCTTTATTCCCGATTGATTTAATTGCAAACCCTTAATGTCCCGTTAATCATCAACTTGTCAGGTTGACAGTTTTTTTTTTAATTGAATAGAGAAAAAGGTTACATGAGAAGATCTCAGGCAGTTAACATGAGTATCAAGCTTGACTCCCCTTAATTCATAACAAACCTGGCCCGAGTTATTGTCCACTCAATATTTGGACAACACTCCCAAAAAGTGCCCTAACAATATGTAAAATACCACATGATAAGATACCACGTCATTAAAAATGCCCAATCAACAATGATAATTTTTTTTAAAAAAAAATGTTGAGTAGGCCAGGTCTAGAGGGAGGCAGGTTTGGCTGCATGACCAAAAAAAAAATGTAAGAGTTGAATAGTCCAATGAAATGTGATGGGAGTGTAGTATGCAGTATTACTCTTCTCTTTTTTCTTTTTTAATGGCAATAAGTTGGAATCATCGAAAATGCTTGACTTATAAGCAATTATTCATGCCTCTTAATCCTCCGCAGCCTTGTTTGGTGGGAATATTGCCTTTTCCAACGAAAGGTATTCAAACTTCCTAAGCAAAATATAATAATCAATGTAGAATCTATTTACTGCTAATTTATTGTAACGAATAGTGTTGTTATATGGAGAAGTTATATATGAGTAGGACAGAGTTTTCCTCCAAACTAGGTTGGAGGAAGTTCCTTCAACCTCATCTATAAAAGTGCCATGTGTCCTTTTGCATGTGAGAAGCACATGCATGTTTTAATTGTAAGGACAAAATTGGAATTAACGCACATGCATTTTTCATAAATTTTTTACAACTTTGTCCTTGCAATTAAAACATGCATGTGCTTCTCACATGCAAAGGGACACATGGCACTTTTATAAATGAAGTTGGAGGAAGTTCTTCCAACCTAGTTTGGAGGAAAACTCTGTCTGGATTGCCCAAAAATAAAGCTACCGTGAAGAGTCAAATTAATAATGCATGCATGTGAACTAATTAAGGTCGCATGAATAATGTACCTAATGCCATTGCTGTCAAGAATCAAGTTGTTGGGATGGTAGGATACACCTTTGAACTGCTTAGATTTTCATAACCTAATTAAATAACGAAAACATTGTAATCACTCATAGTTCAATTAATCAACGGAACTTTTGTAATTTATCTTATGTAATGGCCCTTTCTACGTGTTGTAAGACTTTCCAGAAATTAGCCCTTTAGATTACACAATAGGGTTGAAAGAAATTTTCAGTAGAACAAAGATAATTAGCGACAAAGTCCTTCGCTTTGCATTCAAATGTCAAAGAGCTACGCTCAGGATAGGGTTCACATGTTTGTTTGACCCCTTGAATTAATTGGACGGCCATGTTTCCCTTATTTTGGGGCTCCAACCAAAAAAAAAAAAAAATTGATGTCCCCATCATAGAAATTTGACCACAATCACGGATTGGTTTTTGTTCTTTTGGAAAAAATTGGAGGCAATCCGAATGAAAGGTGATTCCTAGTATTATTTATTTATTGTATGTATATTTACCCCTATTTTATTTATATAAAAATTCTTTAGAATTTTTTGATATTCTACTAAATAATTTTCCTCAACTTTCAAATATTATTTTCAAATTAAATAATAATTTTTATATAAATATTTATTATGTTATTATTTATCATATTTATTAATCTGGAAAAATTCTTTAGAGATTGTAAAATATCTTGATCTAGCATACCTATTGAGAGAATGTTCAGGCTCGGGTAGGTACTTTAGTATTCTTATTATTCAAATGGAGCCACTTATTTAAGGATAAGAGTAATGTTACAATTATGTATATTATGTGATTAGAGCCACATGGGCTCTTATAAAAATTGAAATAAGAAATGCAAAATCAATTCTTGCAATTTCATCTATTTGCAATTAGTTCCTTTTGATATAAAATTGATTGAAAACTCTATGTGGTAAGTAAAAAAAAATATATATATATATATAAGTATATATATATATATATATATTATATATATTATAATAAAAGCGGGGTGGTTGAAACTACTTTTTGATTAAAGAGAAATGTTATTTTTTATTTTTAAGTATTATTAGCAAATGTAATATACTTAATTTACCCTTAGATAAATCTTAATCGAATATAAATAAAAATTCAAAAATAAATTAAATATATCACGTCAACTTTGAGAATACTAAAAAAAAAAAATACATACTAATATTTTTCTTGACTAAATGAAATTAGCCGAACTACTCTCAGTCTCAAGTAACGGCTATTATTGAAGTCAAAAAAAAAAAAAAAGTAACGGCTATTATTGGTACTATAATGTGGAGATGGGTGGACCCCACCAAAAGCACCCAGCGAAAGGACCGGCCCAACTCGATTTCTTAGACGGCAGGCAAACATCCCCTCTGAAACAAAAACTCAAAACCAACAAAAAAAGGAAAAAATCGCATTTATTTATGTCTGGCCATCCTGTAAAGTGACCATAATGCCCACCGATTATAATTCATATTACCATTTTGTCAGATTCTCCATGTGCAGTATGTCCGTTAGTTTGTCGGGTTGAATGTGGAATGAGTCATGGGCCTCCTCGTGTGTGTTTGGGTTGTCTTCTATGAAACCTATTTATTTATCTGATTAATTTTTATTTTTTTTTAGTTTTATCTGATTATTTAATAAATCAAAAATATTCTGATTTATGTTGATTTGATTAGATTGATCCATAGCTTACTTCCTATCTCCAAATTAAAAAAGAAAAAGAAGTAAATTGTATTCACGAATATTTATTAGGTAATTTTTTACATAACTTATAAATTTGACATAAAAATTAATATGAAATTTAAAGAAAAAGGTTAAAGAGTTTGACCTGTTTAATTAAATAGATCAGATTAGAATTAGCTTATATAATTTTTATATACATACTTCGACATGCCCTCAACCCGACATGCAATATAATTGCATATATTTTTTTATATGATTTACAAACTTAATATGAACCTAATACAAAATTAAAATATTATAGTTAAAAAATTTGACTCGTTTAATTAAATAGGTCGAATTAAAATTAATATATCTAATTTTATATCATATTTTAACATGACCCAAACCTAACACAAATTATTGCTCCAAATATTTATTTAAAGCAGTCCATAAGTTCATTCATGCTTTCAGTTATTAGGTGTCATAAATAAACTGGATCGAATATTCAAGAAATTTATTAGCCAGCAAAAACAAATTTCTCTTCTAATAAATGACGCTCCCTCGAATACATTGAATAAACTCCATCATTTACACCTGTTAGAGATTAAAAGGTCTTTGGTACAATAAATAGACTTATAAATAAGAGGTTTGCATTAATTCATCCAATCAAAATAAAAAATAATAAGAGATTTATTTGGGACAGAGTTTTCCTCCAAGCTAAGTTGGAGAAACTTCTTCCAACTTTATCTATAAAAGTGTCATGTGTCCCTTTGCATATGAGATGCATATTTTAATTGTAAGGATAAAATTGTAAAAAATTTATGAAAAATACATGTGCTTATTCCAACTTTATCCTTACAATTAAAAAATACATATACTTCTTACGTGCAAATGAA
>FXXK01001524.1:25151-42926 GCA_900184695.1 Betula pendula | reverse complement strand
TGCATTAAGACTGAACAAAGCCTTCACAACGATGCATGAAAACCCATTCATTTCATTCATTATATCTATCATATGCTTGTTCAATAATTTCAATTACCTATTTATATTAGGATGCAGTAAACTCACTTGTTTGCTTATGTAAATGTGATGATGTCATGTTTACATAGACTGTGATGCAGGTAACGAAGACGGAGACCCCTTCGTTAGCTTTGATGACTATTAGGCACTACTTTGTCGGGATGTGCTATATCCCGGAAGAGACAACATTTTGTTATATATATGTCTCTTCGTATTTTGTATGTTTTGGTTTTTATTAATTATAGTTTGTAATATATCTAAACAGCGTGATGTTGCAACTATATGCCGTCTGTGGCATATGCTGCAACTATCTTTTATTTGGTGCATCTAGTATGCCCTTGTTGGTATTATTAAAACATCTTATGTATTTTTAATTCACGAGGTATTTCAGTCAGCTCTATTGTGTAATGTAGTTGTTCCCTAGTGTTTTTAAAAGAAAAAAAATATATATATCCGCTGCGAGACTGATCTCTGAGGTCGTAATGTCACATGGAAACCGGAGGTTTCTGCGTACGGTTCTATTGCATAGAAACTGGGGCGTTACAAGTAAACACTATAGTTATGAAATCATTTGAAGCATAACACTTTTGGCATAACTAAGTCACACTCATAAAAGCATCATATGCAACCAGATGTAGACATATACATAAGTTCTCTTCCATTGAGACTCTTATGCATACCAATACATCTACTATGAAATTCCATAAAACATAATACATATACATTCTCAAAATCATAAACTTGACATGCATTCTTCCACATTCATACATTTCATAATATAACTTTAAACTTTCATAAGGGCATGGACCCCCTTTGTTTTCATAAGGGCATATCCCCTTTTATTTTCGTAAGAGCATATCCCCTTTCATTTTCATAAGGGCATATCCCCTTTTCATTTTCATAAGGGCATATCCCCTTTCATTTTCATAAGGACATATCTCCTTTTCATTTTCATAAGGGCATATCACCTTTCATTTTCATAAGGGCATATCCCCTTTCATTTTTATAAGGACATATCCCCTTTCATTTTCATAAGGGCATATCCCCTTTCATTTTTATAAGAGCATTACATTCCTTAAAAATATATCATTTTACTATCATCACATGCTCATGCTATAAAACATCTCATTTTCTTTCTTTCATGATCATGCATCATTTAACATCATTTCATAAATCATATCTCATCAAGCATTTCTCAACATAATTAAAGGTATCAAGATATCATTATAAAAACATCAACATAATATACAATTGGCTCAAACTTAATATAATCTTGAAAGTATAAAAAAATAGTATCTTTTCTCAGTGAGTAATTATACTCACCGTGTTCCGCTCAATGCTTGACAATTGACACCAATGACAAACTCTAATTACACAAATCTGCAAGACATCATTGCATGTGATCATAAGACATAACTCATAGCTCACAATACATTTCTACATACCATCAAGTGCTTATAACCTCATAAGCACATAACCCAATTGAGACCCATAACATGCATGGAACTCCAAACACAATCTAAATGCTAGCAAAGCTAACCCATAGAGAATATCTAGGATTAACATGAAAAACTCAAAGTAAGACCCAATTAACTTAGCTAACTATAACACTTACCTCAAAGATACGAAGTCTCAGCTTAAGAAACTTCGATCCAACGCTCAAACTCAACAATAATAACAAGTCCTAAGACAAATATACTAAGATTAAGCATTGCATGCATAAAACAAAGCTTAACCATGAAGGATTCTCATGGGTTTGAGAAATTACCTCAAACGAACTGTAGGAACGACAATCTAACACCGAGGAACACTTTGTTGGTGTTAGATTACACTTTGGAAGCTTCAAATGATCAATACCCTAAGGTTTAGATCAAACCTTATGAGAGAGGAGAGATCTCTAGGCGTCCAAGAAGAGAAAAATGGAAACTGAACTGAAATTTTCATGTTTCAGCACTTTATAGTCTGATTTTGGTGACCTCCGGTCGAACTGGTAAGAGGCCCGTTCGAATGGAACATGCTCCAGCGCTATAGATTTTCTCCTTCACTTTACAGTCCATTTTGACACCCAAAATGTTATAATTGGGAAAATTCATAAACTACAAAGTTGTATAATTTTAAGTTATCTTTCCAATGACACCAAGTTTACTTCAATCGGAGTTCAGGACCAAAAGTTATGATTATTTTATTCTCGAAAGGTCAATGCTGAAAAGTGACCCGGTCAAACGGCGATTGGAACGGGCATTGGAACGGACGTCTCTGTTGCTCACCCGGTCGAATGGCCATTGGAACGGGCATTGGAATGGACGTCTCTATTGCTCACCCGGTCGAACGGCCATTGGAACGGGAATTGGAACGGATGGTTCTGTTTCTCACCCGGTCGAATGGAAAACTCCCTGTTCAAACGGAAAACTTCATAAATGACTTTCCTCAAGTTTTCCATGTGTTTTTTGTTCATTCTACTAGCTATAAATTACCTTTTTACCCTTAGTTATTAATTTCTCTTAGTTATTTACATAGTTAAGCTCATAAAATCCTCTAATCATATCTCGGGTATAACACGAGTGGTCTTTTATAATTGATCCGTAAAATCTACATCAGCTATGGAAAAATCGAGCGATTCATATGTTGTTTGAGGATGATTTATTATTACTTGATACTTTCAATGTTTTATGAAGTATTTGATAAGATATGATTGATATTGTTGTTATGATTTTGAAAGTGTTAAGATATGAAAGATATACTATGATTATTGATACTTTGTTGCTTTTAGATTTTAAGCTTATAATGAATGAGAATTGATTTAATTTCAGTTGTTGAGACATGATTGTTGAGATTTGTAAGTGCATTGACATGAGCATGTGCATTGATGTGTGAGCATGAACATAAGCTACTACTCAAAAGATAAAGAAGAGGGCTGGGATCATAAGATGAAAGTTAAAGAAGAGGGATGGGCCCATTATGCTGAAAGTAAAGAAAGTTATGAAAGGTGCTAGGGTTGGGCCCGTTACACACAAGTGCTAGGGCTGGGCCAGTTATGCGTGAGGCTAAGGAGTTGTCCCTGAGGCCAGTGTGTGCAGTTGCTCGGGCTGAGTCCATTAAGCATGCTATACACATTATGTAAGTAAAGGAAAGTAGAAGATTAAAGCATGGATTGCATTGTTCTTGATGATTTATGTGTATTGGTTTAAGAGGTATTTTGTGCTAGATGTATTGGTATGCATAAGATTCTCAATGGGAAAGAACTTATGTATATGTTTACAGCTGGATTGCATATGATATTTTATGGACTTTTATTATGTACAAGATATGCATTAGATGGTTTATATGTATATGTATCCAAACGTATTTTGGATCATATGCATACATTCACATCTATATATATAATGATTCAAAATACTTTATGTATCTGTTGTTTACTTT
Source organism: Betula pendula (assembly GCA_900184695.1). Lineage (NCBI taxonomy): Eukaryota > Viridiplantae > Streptophyta > Magnoliopsida > Fagales > Betulaceae > Betula > Betula pendula. The sequence goes on along the minus strand of FXXK01001524.1, from coordinate 39,428 downwards.
ATCAGCTACACCAAGTTTGATTAATGAAATAGTAATATTTTTATGAAGTTGAGTAGCTGATAATGTGAACAATTGCATGAATAAAAGTTTGGCTCATTGCGAAAACCCTCGAGGGAGTCTTCATTCTTTATGAACTGTTAACTCACCTATGTAATCATGGATGACCTCTATGATTGCATAGATAATGCTATTGTTGTAGGTATAGTGGATTTTGATGAAGATCCAGTGGCTGCCTACTTGGGCTATCATGTCTGAGGGCGATGTACGCCCATTGGGTATTTTTTATATTCTTATAGTAGTCTAGCTTTTGTTACATCAATGTGTTGTATAATTTAAATAGGTTGATGTATTTGGCTAAGCCGTATGTGGCTTTTTGTTAGCCATTATTTTGTTGTATAGTTGTACAAAATTGTTGTAAATAATTATGTCAACTCTAGTGATGTTTCTCACATGTTTTGTATTTATTTCCGCTACGTATATGTTATTAACTTTGATGTGATATGCTCAGATTATGAGTTAATGATATGGGATTTACATGAGCTTCTGTGACTATTCAATTTCATTTAAAAAAAAAAATATGTGATGAAATTGGGTTGCCATAATATAAATCTCCATTGGCATCTAAAGGATTTGAAAATCGCGAAGGGGTCGGGATAGCACACACCACAAACAACCTCAAAGTAGCACCTCCAAAGTGGAAATGCCGCCATGTGTCTACCGTGAGGGATTTTCCACCTATCCCCAGGGTAGCTCATCTGCATCTGAGCGTGATGAGGAAACTTCAAATAGTAACCCATCTAAACCGCATTGCAGATGATTACGCAAAGATGGCACGAGAAGAGATTCAACTGTTGAAGAACAGGACGCTACGCAAGGGAACATGTCGTCACAAGGCAGCTTTTCTCCTAAGTATTGAGAAGGATCTCAAAGCAATGATCAAGGATGAGGAAGACCCATTCGAAGATGACGCCAGCAACGATGAGTGAATTACCAATGCTTAGAATTAGGGGTGGCAATTTTTGACACGACCTGTGAACCCGACACAAACATGACACGAAAAAATCGGGTTTGGGTTTAGCTTAACGGGTTATCGGGTCAAATGGGTTGACCCGTTTATGACCTGGTAAGTTACCGGGTCAGACGGGTCAACCCACCGGGTGACGCGGTTACCCGTAACCGTTAACAAAAAAAAAAGAAAAACTGAAACGCACCAGTTTGGTTTCACCGTGCGTTTCAGTTTTTCACTTTCACACATTCTGTCATTCTCATTTCTCACCACGCACAGATGACAGATTCACATTTCACACTTCACTGTCTTCACACTCTTCACTGAAGTCACCACGCGGCCACGCGTCCTCACGAGACTCACGCTGTCCTCACGCCGACGCCTGTCGCCTCCCATGGATGCCGCTCTCTCTCTCGAAACCCGTAGATCTCTCATCTCTCTCGACTCCGTCAACCCTCAACGTGAACGTCGTGAAGAACATGAAGCTATAAGTAAAATCTAACATTTTCTTATGATTTATACCCATTGCTCCAAAGTTTGATGATTTGTGGAATTTTTGATGAGGTCCGAATTTAGGGTTTGTGTTTGAGATTTTGGGGCTTTTGTTATTTTGTTGTGTTGATGGCTAATTGGGGCTTTAAATTAGAAAACTTGTCTATTATAAGGGACTTGTTTGTTGGGGCTGCTGATTTTGGTTTGGTTGATAGGTATGATTTGTAATTGTTTGAAATTGGTTGATAGGTATGATTTGTAATTGGTTTGGTTGATAGATCATCTTTTTTTCTTTTTCTTTTTTTCATACTTTTCTAGACCATCTTGCAGGAAAAGATATTTTTACTTGTTCTAGTCTCTTAAGTTTTGTAACTTTACAAACGAATATAATTAAGATTGAAGTTCCAGTTTTGGATTTCTATTCGTTTGACCCTTCTAAACTCATTTTTATTATTTCTTATTGAACAATATTAATGATAAAGTTGATCCTACGGTCAGATTGAGCCAATAGAGACTTGTATAAAACTTTTAGGAGAAACTTCACTTAATTTTTTAAATTTTCATCACATCTGTAATTATCTTCGTAAATTTTAGAAACTTTCAATATAATATATCTTTCAATTTTTTTCAATTTCACCTATCCACTTGAATTTTTCATTATATCTTAATCAAGGGGTATCAAAAAAAAAATACAAAGATTTAGTTGTTGGTCAGAATTTAACAAAATTTTAAAAAATATCAATGCTGCTGATTTAGAAGGGACTTGTTTGTTGGGGCTGCTGATTTCATGATGTACTCTGAGAAGTACATAGACAACAATGTGTGACTTTAGGCGTTGTGTTATAATCTTAGGTTTAGCTTATATGGATAGAAACATCGTTATTTGTAATAGTCTTTTGGGTCTTTTGCTATTAGTTTCAAATTTATTAAAGTTGTTTAGTCTTTTGGGTCTTTTGCTATTAGTTTATTGTTATATCAACGTTGATCTTTTCTCAGCATACTTTTATCTTTTGCATTTAAATATTTTATTAGATACAATTTTAATCTTACATTTATCCAAAGCGAAAGTGAAGCTGGGGTTTTGAACTTTGAACTTGGGAGTTGGGAACTTGGGAGCTTCATTAACTTGTTAACAGTGTCCAAACATGTATCAAGTAAGATTATTAGCATTTCAAACTGCGTTAAAGTTTATGTATTGCCTAATCCATGAACTAAGTTACTAATGATGATTCGATGAATGATGATTTGTGTAGATGAGTAACGAAGTGCCTTTGGAAAATCTCGTTGAAGAAGACGATGATTTGATTGAATTAAATCCAAAGAAGAACCTTCTATTGGTATGGAGAGTGCTCAAAGTGGCAAAAAGAAGGTTCAAAAGCGTATAAAAACTTCAGATGTTTGGAATTATTTTGATGCCCTTCCTACTGCGAGTCAACCTGACAAGAAATTACAGGCAAAATGCAAGGCATGTGGTGCTAAATATATTGCTGAAAGTTCAAATGGAATTGGAAACCTAAGGACTCACATAAAAAAATGCCCGTTGAATAGCACTCGTGATGTTGGGCAGATGCTGATATCTACAAATGAGAGATCTATGTCAATAAGTGCTTCTAAATTTTGTCCTAAAAAATTTAGAGAATTGTTGGTTGCTTCAGTTATTAAGCATGACTTGCCTTTTCGGTATGTTGAATATGATGGTGTGAGAGAAACAATGAAATACTTGCGTAGTGATGTACCAGTTATCTCTAGAAATACTGCAAAAGCTGATGTGATTAAGTTGCATTTAAGGGAGAAAGAAATGGTTAAATCTATATTAGATGTTTGTCGAGGGAGAATTTGTTTAACATCTGATTTGTGGACTTCTTTGACAACTGATGGGTACATGTGCCTCACAGCACATTTTATTGACAAAGATTGGGTCTTACAAAAAAGTGTGTTGAACTTTTCATTTATGCCTCCACCACATAATGGTATATCTTTGTTTGAAAAAATGTATAATTTGTTACAAGAGTGGGGGATTGAGGCCAAGATTTTTTCTATTACATTGGATAATGCTTCTACCAATGATTCAGCTGCTGAATTATTAAGACAACAATTGAACATCAAGAGAGCCCTTGTTTGTTTTGGTGAGTTCTTTCACATTTGTTGTTGTGCACATGTTCTGAATTTGATAGTACAAGATGGTTTGCAAGAGATTGAGATTCCTCCAAAAAAGATTCGTGATAGTTTTAAATATGTTAGAGGATCACAAGTGAGAAAACAGAAGTTTCTTTAGGCTGTGAAGGCAATGTCATTGGATGATAAAAAAGGGCTGAGACAAGATGTGCCAACCAAATGGAATTCCACATATCTTATGCTTGAGAGTGCTATTCATTTTTGCCGTGCTTTTGGTTATTTGGAGATGACTGATTCAAATTTTAAGCATTGTCCTACTGCACTTGAGTGGGAACAAGTGAATGATATTAGTACTTTTTTGGCTTGCTTTTATAATGCTACATGTGAATTTTCTGGTACCAAGTATCTCACAGCCAATTTGTACTTTCCCGCTATTTCCACAATTTATTTGAGCTTGAAGGAACAACTTGTGAGCGAAGATGTGTATAAGAGATCAATGGCAGCTCAATTGCATTCTAAATTTGAGAAATATTGGAAAGAATTCAGTTTAGTATTGGCCATAGCAGTTATCTTGGATCCTCGTTTCAAGCTTAACTTTGTAAATTACATTTATATGAGGCTTTATGGAGTTCTTGAATCTAGAGAGTATTTGCAAGTTCGTGAGAAATTATTCTCTCTATTTTCGGAATATAATGGTTCTTCATCTACCACTTCAAGTCCATCAACCATAACTGCAGAAAAAAGATGTTCATTCCCAACAAGCTGGCAAGTCATCTAGCGAACTGATGAAGGTAAAAGTTTATTTAATGATTTATATGATATTGTTAGTATATATATTTTTAAATTTTAATCATTTAGTAAATTATACTTATATTCTCTCTTTTTCATGTAGGAGTATGATTTATTTGAAGGGGTGAATGTTACATTAGGAAGGAGTCAATTAGAACTCTATTTGGATGAAATTAAGGTGGCAAGAAATGTGGAATTTGACATTCTTTCATTTTGGAAAGGAAATGAATTTCGCTATCCTGAAGTAGCTGCTATGGCTCGTGATATTTTGAGTATTCCAGTTTCTACTGTTGCCTCAGAATTCACTTTTAGTGTTAGTGGACGTGTGATTGATCAATATAGGAGTTCACTCAAGCCTGATGTTGTTGAAGCTCTAGTTTGTACTAGAGATTGGTTATATGGAAAGCAAGGTAATATTAGTTATCTTTATATTTAATTTCTGTATTAAGGGCCTGTTTGGGATTGCGATTTCAAAAAGTGCGATTTTAAAAATGGCGATTTTAAAAAGTGCGATTTGAAAACATAATTTTTGAAAACGCAGTTAAACGTTTGGCAAAATCGCAGTTTGGCCTTTAAAATCGTAGTTTAGCATTTAAAATTCTGCGTTTTCAAAAAAGCACCCCTTTAGCTGCGATTTGAAAACGCAGATTTTCTTCGTTTTCAAATCGCAATTTTTTAAAAACGCAGTTCCCAAACAATCCAGTTTTTGCGATTTGGTTTAAAATCGCACTAATTATCTACGAAATCACAATTCCAAACACACTCTAACTTGTATTATTTTTTTACTATACTATAACGCTAATTTCCCTAACTTTTGATATAGAACACACACAAACTGACATTGGATGAGGCAAAAGAATAACTTCTAAAAAGGATCTCAATTCCAATGACATTCCAACTTCATCGGAGCTAATTCTTCTAATATTCCTTGCTGAGATTTCTACTAGATGGTATCATCCTTCATAAATACTAGAGTGTGTTTAATTTTCTGTTCATGTGGAAATTCTTGATTAGGAAATTGATGACTAGGATGACATTTGATGCTCCAATTGTTTTCATGGAAACATGTACTATATAATTCCTCACCTCCCTGTATGGGTGGCTAGGTTTAATTGCTTTTAAAGAACTAAATCCTTTTTGCTCAATTTTATTTCCTTAAATCATAAAGAAGTGCTTGTTTGGTACATGCACATATGAAGTGCAAGTCATTTCTCATTATGGGTTTTTCTGCAGACAAGAAGTTATTGTGACTTCATTTGTATTGATGTGCGAGATAGTAAGGTAATCCTTATAGTAGATATGATTTTCTTCTTCCTATCTGTCCTGAGTCCCTTTAAATTATTGTTGTTGTTGTTGTTGCTATATTATTTCCTGATAAAGGGACATGTACTATTCATATATTTTCTCAGGTTATATGTGCCCTAAATCTCATGGCAAAAGATGGTAGTTTAAAGAAAGTATACAATGACTGGACTTTGTTGGGCATTGACTGCAACAGGACTTCCTGCAGTTATTTATGCACTGCAAAATATTCTACTGTAGATTTCGGATTTATGTGGAGAGCTTTGTTTTTTTTGGGTTTCTTGTTTTTATTAATTTGCTCGATGTTTGGTAAATGAGGTTATTTCATCATGGTGCTTGTTTTTTGAATTGCTCATAGGCTTTTTGTGCTGGGAGTTTTTGAACTTGGTGCTCATTCTTTTGAAATTTTTACATAGAATGATTAATGTCACAAACTACTATAGATAACAGGAGCTGTGAGCTCCTGAATTGTTGTATCTGTGGTGGATAGTTGGAAGGCTCAAGTAGTTTTGGGCTTTCTTCAAGGTGGGTCTATCCTTTGTTGTATGTTCTGCAAATCATTGCCATTAGCTGGTGTCATGAGATCGTCGCTCTCTTACGTGTTTGTGTTGTTTTAGGATCATGCTTATATATATATATATATAAAGCTTAACTTCTTTATACTATCTTCCACCTTTTTGTTGGCTGCTTGCGTACTATTCTTTTCCTTTCTCTCTCTTTCTCCTGTTGGGTCATTTTTAAAAGAGAGCAAGCCTGTTTGTAGGTTCCCATTCCATTCTCCCCTTCATATGCCGTAATTCTTATGGAATTTCACTAGTCTTTCATTCTATATTCATTTTATAATGCTAAATTTTTGCACAGACTATCTCCTAATTGGTGCATATGTGGTTGGGGATTAATTTTTGGTTTTTGTTACTGAATTATTGGTGTGTAATGAGTGTTTTTTGGTTTTTAGATAACTTAGATCGCTAGAACAAGGTTGGATTGGTGTCCCTCCCAATTATATTTGCTGAAGAAGTCATTAAATTATGTTGTTCAATGAGTTTTAGTTATTCACCACTTTTTTTTTTCTAATTTCTAATTAATTGTTGCACTTAGATTATGAAAAGTGGTGTTTGTCTAATCTGTTTTCCAGGAATCTAAACTCAATACTATGCCTCTCATTACATAATTTTTTTTTAATTATTATTATATTATTAAAAAAAAATTTAAAAACAAAAAAACAAAAAAAACTGAGTTATTCCGGGTCTGTCGAGTAAGTTTGACCCGTATACCTAATCGTATCAAACGAGTCGAGTGATTTCGGGTTGACACGATTCGACCCGTTAACTAAACGGGTTAAACGGGTCGTGTCGTGTCAACCCGTTAAAATAACGAATCGTGTCGTGTTGACCCGTTTAACAAACGAGTCATGTTCGTGTCGAGTATAAACGGGTTGGCGGGTCAAGCGGGTTGACCCAAACCCGACTCGCCAACCCGTTTTGACACCCCTACTTAGAATAGCAATTAGATTGGCTAGGATGGCACACAAGCACCTTGTAGCTAAGGTTGCATTTTGGGTATAAAAGCATGCTTATGTTTTGAAAGAATGAGTTAAAATTTCTTGGTATTTAAAAGAATTTTGAAAGTATGGTTTACCTTGAAAAAGGAATTTGAAAAGCATTTATGGATTTCCTCTTTTAAAAAAAAAAATGTATTTTTGACTTAATGGTCAGATCAAACGTCTAAAACTAGTCATCAAATATTCGATGTCAGCCATAAATGTCAAATAACGTCTCATCAAACGTTCGAAGAGATGCTTTAAACATTTGACAGCAGTCATAAATGCCTGACCTGACATCATCAAACGTTCGATGCAATGATCAAACGTTCGATGAAACCTAGAATTCTATAAGTCCGATTTAAAACGGCCATAATTCCTATCCAAACTTGTTTTCTCCCAAATTTCTCTCAACCCAAATCTCTCCAAAGATATTTTCGGCCACTTCTCCTTGGTTTTTGAAGATTCAAGCTTGAGTTAAAGCCTATTTAAGGTAAAAATCCGAATTTCAACCGATTATTTTTAAGTATTTTCGTTTTTATTTATTTAAAATGTTTCCTTTTGATTTTCATGAGTTAAAGCATGTTAGGATTATCATAGAAAGATTTTAGGGTGGGTAGATTAATTCCAACCAAACCTGTTCGGATTTGGGAATTTTATGCCCAAAATTTAAAAAATGCCCATGTCCATTCGGAGTTGGACTTTTTTGACTGAATCCAAATTTTAATTTTGAAAATGCCGCTTAGAATTTTATTACCCTTTGTGCGAGGATTTATTCCCAAAAACAAATTATTGCCTTGTTAAAATTTTTACCGCCACTTTGGCACACAAAATTTTCACAAACATTAGGTGTTCGGAGAAATTATTCCAAAAGAATTCCCTATTTGAAAATTTGCCTATTTAGTACCATCAGGATCCTTACCCGATGGGAAAAGTCACAAAACACCCATAGGGGTAATTTTGTAATTTTACAATCACCCGACATAATTTCTCCGCCAAGGTGTCAATTGAACCCTAATGCAAATTTTTCATAAACATCAGCACCTTGTGATAAAATTTTGTAACTCAGCCCCTGTCCAAAACGGGCCACTATATTTCTTTGACCTCGTTTATTTTACCTTATGTTGGAATTTAAGATTTTTAGGAGTTAAGATAGAATCACTTAGAAGGAATTTTAATAGGTATCTTTTCGCTATAACAGGACGATGGCACATACCCAAGGTCAGAAGAAGCGAGGGACGAGTGAGTCCAAGACCTCATCCCATACCGACAACGAGTAGAGACTTCAGCAACTACAGGATAGCCAGCAGCCACCTGAGGTAAAGGTGGCAAACGACACTTTGACCTCTGGATCTACCCCAACCCAAACCACACACAATTACACCCGCTTCGACACACGGAGGTTTCAAGAAAGCAAAGCTGAGAAGGAGTACATTAGCAACTTCAGTACGCGAGGCTTGCTAGATGAGCGTGTCGTTGACCTCAAGGATATCGAGGAGGAGAGCCTGAAGATATTGGAGTGCTTTAAGGCCCAGGGATCAACAGAGATTCTTTCCGTACTAGGGTCAACTTCAATGGATCTGGTCCAAGAGTTCTATTTGAACCTTGGCAAGCGCAGCGACAGATATTTCCTGACTTGGCTCTGTGGCGGTGAGATCTGATTGACTGCCGAGCTCATCAATACCCTCTCTGGTACATTGGTAGTGGCAGATGCCGTATACCTATGGCCATCCAACAACCAACCATCTAGATAGACCTTGATTGAGTGCTTCTCCGGTGGGCAGCCTCACAACATGTCTTTGACCACATCCAGTGGGTTCAAGCTCAACGACATGCCCATCGATCTCAGGTTGGTCTACAAGATCATCCAGTGTTGCATCTACCCAATCGACAGCAAGGATCCTATCACTTTCGAGCGGTCATTATGCCTTTATGCCATATGGGCTCACATTTCGATCGATTTCAGCACGCTCGCCATGGCCATCATGAAGATGATCCCCCACAGCAGGCTCGTCTTACTCCCCTTTGGATCGCTGATCACTCGGATCGCCGAGCACTATGGGGTATCCACAGCAGGGACGACCCTATTGAAGAAGAAGCTATCAGTCGACCAGAGGTTCCTTTTCACAAGAGAAAGCCAAGTCAAGAAGACTCCAGGGGTCTCGATGCAGCCACTTGTCAACCCAGTTGACCCTATGGGAGGTTCGACATCCTCCCAGGCAGCCCCCACGGCCCCCAGCGCATCATCGGTGGAGACCCATACACTTGATGCTATCGACACATTACGACAAGATATGGAGGCCCACTTCACTACCTGCATGGAGGCCATAAAGGAACTCAGTGATGAGTTCGAGGGTAAGCTGGAGACCGCCGCCACAGAGAGGAAGACCTACAAGGAGATGGCAAAGAAGGTCAAGGAGCTCTACGATAAGGTCATCCTAAGAGGGCTAGAGGTCCTAGTGACCATGTCCGAGTGGGCTGACCTGTTCCAGGAGTGCGAAGATGGGCCTAGCTGAGGAGCAAACGATGGGGCCGGATTTTGATGTTTTATTTGGTTATTTGCTTTATTTTCCCTTTAGTCGCATTTTACATACATTAGTATTTTGTGTGGATATTTGGTCATAGGCATAGGCCTACGACTTATTTTGGGATGATGTTATATTTTGATGCTTGCTTTATTTTGATGTTATTTTTATTCTACCTTGGATGTTTATTTTATTGTTGCGTATTATTATTTTTCTTTCAAGTGTTTATCTTTTGATATTGAACTATTTTATCCTGTTGACCGGATTTACAATTTTATAAACAACCTATTTAAAGTTTTGAGAAGCCAAATTTCGATGACGAAATTTTTATAAGGTTGGGAAGATGTAATGCCCCAAAATATTTAAAAGGGGGTTTTTTTCAAATATTTTACAAAAGGTTTTGATTAAAAACACTCACTTATAAAAAGCATTAACATAATATTTTAATTCAGAAAAGGCAACCATCAAACGTTCGATGTGCACCTTCAAATGTTCGATGATGAACAATACAATCACGTTCTCTACAATCCTATGCATGCACAGAACAGGTGTTAGTATGAACATCAAACGTTCGTTATGATTTTATCAAACATTCGGTACCTTCATTAAATATTTGATGAGAAACCCTAGATTCTTTAATATAAATAGATCAAATGTTCGATGTCGTATATCAAACGTTCGATAAGTCCCAAAATGGATTTTTCGTAGGGGACCAGCAACTCACCCCATTCCCCTATAAAATATACCATACCCTTATAAAAAAACCCATTCTCACTCGATGAAAACTTCTAGAAAACACATGTCAAAGGTTTAAGGAGGATCTTTAAGGGAAGGTTCTCATTTGAAGGAGATTATCTTCTCTAAAGGTAACCTTCGAATCCATACTTCTACTTATAAGGTATTTCATTATTTTATGTGAGTTATGACTATGTTTATATTTTCAAACTATGTCATGAAGATTTAAAGACTTTTGTGTTAACTCTCCAAAAGATTTTGATAAAATGGATGACCTTGTGTTTTACTTCTTAAAATATATGTTTTCTGTGTTCCTTGATACTATTTTAAGTCTAGGTATAGTTATGGTTAGGTTTGGTAGAAGTTTTTAAGCATTCATGCATTCTAGACCTACATCAAAAGTTCCATTGTTCTTAATCAAACGTTCCATCTTCAAGATAAAACGTTCGATAATCATATCAAACGTTCAGTGGTGACCATAAATGCCATATTAGGGTTCTAAGACAAAAATCACACATACTCCACGATTAGCAAGAGATTGCGTTCTTAACATATTGTTGGTTATTTTACAGTTAACAGGGGGTACGAGATGTTCGCAGCATCAAAAGAGCAGTCGAGATAAGTAAGAAACTGAGTAATGAAATTGTAATTTTAAGAATGCGATATGTTAGTTGACTGAGAACGCTTCTCTTTGTGATTAAGTTTATATGACATAACATTATTTGCTTATCTAAATACTCTTACTTTTGAAATAAATAAACAATACCTACATAGTAAGATTATGGTACACCGGTACATGTGGTAGAACGGTCATGATCTTATTATTAATACAAGTTGATTTTATGGTCAATATGATGAGGGCCTTATATCCAATGGTTAAGTTTAGTGACCACTGCACCATTCTTTGAGTAGGGTCACCGTTTCGGATTTACTAGTCAGTTTGGGCCACCCAGGGTCAAACTCGGTCGGAGTGCTAGTTTAAAACGGTATGTTTGTGCAATGTCCGGAGCCTCATCTATTAAAGGAGGAACTTCATTGGTGTTTGTTAGAAGAGTTATTAAAGTTTGTGAGGGTCATTGTGAGTATTTTGGTCATTGTTATATTTCTCTAAACCTATATAATAAAATGTGTAACAATAGTAACGTGTCTCCACATTTTCTCTAAACTATTCATGCAAACTACAATATGGTATCAGAGTATAGATCCTAAGATCGAACCGTGTCTCCATCATTCACCTCTCATTTTAATTAAATATTTCACGTGTTGGGCCTTACCTATTAAAGGAGAGTTTGAGCCCACACGTGAGAGGGAGTGTTAGAACATAAGTTAAATTATTAAATTCATTTCTTCCTATAAGCTTAAGTTTTTATGACAATTGGTGATTTAACAGTATTTTGGTCATTGTTATATTTCACTAAACCTATATACTAAGATGCGTGAGGTAGGTTACATAACAATAGTAACGTGCCTCCACCTTTGCTCAAAACTGTTCTTGCAAACTACATCAGTGCCTATTACCAAGAGATTTGCCTTTTTGTTCTTTTCAACACTTCTGATAAGATCATTTAAAGGACATTTCAAAAAGAGAGTTAATTGAAATCCATAATCTTTTATCTCTCACATATTTTTATTTGGGTCCTTCTTAGACATTTACTCAACTCAGTGACCTTAGGCTGTAATACCCAAGGATTTAATTAGGACGACTAAGAACACTTTAGTGAAAATTGTGATGGGTCAAATATATTTGGAAGAATATATTTGATGGTTATTCCATGTTTCTTAGTTTAAATTGGTAGTGATTAATTATAACAAGCTTAAAGAAAATAATTTGTGGAGTCTTGAAATGGAATTAAGGGTACAAAATAATAGTATTGATAAATGTTTATATTATATATATCTTACCCTTTTAATGCTGTTTGGTACAGCACATGTATATAAAAAGAGAATGCTAAAATGTATTGTATAATAAATAAACTTATGTGGGGAAAAGAATCTAGAAGTAAAGAAAATGTAGAAGTTTTCCATGGAGCATGTACACGTGAACTCTAATACCATCATGCAGGAAATTTTTTGGAAAACCTAGAAGAATCCTTGAGTGGGGCTGCTGTGAGGGTGCCAACGTGCATGTGTGAATGCATGTGCTGTCCAGTTTAAAAAAAAAAAAAAAGAGAAAGGCATGGAGACTAACGTGTGGGCAGCTGCATGTGTGAGGGATGCTGTCCAGATTTAAGGGAAAAGAGGTGGAGCAGGTGCTGTCCAAATTCTAGGAGGGGAAGACTAACGTGTAAGGTCAAGAGCTGTTCCACCTTAAGCCTAAATGCTGTCCAGATGTTGAGGAAAGATTGAGCTGTGTGCTAGTGGAATTGTGTGCTGTATCTTTAAGTGGAGGGCAGTGAAACGTGGATGGTTGTAGGTGTTATGAAGTGTAACGTGTATGGTAGGGCAGCAAGCATGTGTCGTGTGTTGTGCAAGTATATCACGCAGTAAAAATATATTGGGAACCAGAAAACAACCTTGCCTTCATTCACGTAGCATCTATAGGCAGGGGCTGTTTTGCTCACATATGAAACAAAAAAATTAGAACTTCCAGCCACTGTGCCGTGCAGTCTTGGTGGTAGTTAGAAGAGAAAAGAAAAAGAAAAAAAGGGGAGTTATCCTCCAAAGCTTTGGTGCTCTTATTTGGGGAAGTGCTTAGTATAATCCCTTATCCCTAGCTTGTGTTAATTCTAGTTGCTAGAATTTAATTGATGTAATTATAATGCCAAATGAGATTATAATATTTTAGATATGCCGTTATAATGCCCGAGTAGCATTATAATATTTTAGGTATATGTCGTTATGCTAAACTTTTAGACAAATTTTAGGGAAAATAAATAAGTGGTCTAGATATTGGTTTTAAAAATAATTGTAGACTAATACATTGTCGCGCGTGGATGTAATTAATTGCAGTGAGTTTTATAAACGACAAGAGGAATTTCTAAGCAGGCTACGAGAGGTGAGTATAATTACTCACTGAGAAAAGATACTATTTTTATGCTTTCAAAGATATTATATTCGAGCCAATTGTATGTTATGTTAGTGTTTTTATATGATGATATTTTGATGCTTTGAATATGTTTAAAAATGTTTGATGGAATCTGATTATGAAATGATGTTAAAGATTTCATGATTATGAAAGAAAGAAAAAAAGATGTTTATTGCATGAGAAAGTGAAATGTTTTCGAAGGAGTGTAATGTTCCGACGATAGTAAAGTGATATGTTTTCGAAGGGGTGATTAGCCCTGATGATAGTAAAGTAAAATGTTTTCGAAGGAGTGTAACGCTCCGATGATAGTAAAGTGAAATGTTTTCGAAGGAGTGTAATGCTCCGATGATAGTAAAGTGATATGTTTTTTAAGGGGATATGCCCTTATAAAAGTGACAGGGGATATGCCCTGATAAAAATGAAAGAGGATATGCTCTTATGAAAATGAAAGGGGATATGCCCTTATGAAAATGAGAAAGGGGATATGCCCTTATGGAAATGAAAAGGGGATATGCCCTTATGAAAGTGACAGGGGATATGCCCTGATGAAAGTGAAAAGGGGATATGCCCTTACGAAATGAAAATGAGATATGCCCTTACGAAAATGAAAAGGGGATATGCCCTTACGAAAATGAAAAGGGGATATGCCCTTACGATAATGAAAAGAGGATATGCTCTTATGAAAATGAAAGGGGATATGCCTTTATGAAAGCAAAAAGAGGTCCATGCCCTTATGAAAGTTTAAAGT